>PVJL010004203.1:0-136293 GCA_004026885.1 Lyroderma lyra
CCCTACCTCCCCTCCCCTACCTCCCCTCCCCTCTCTTCCATCTGCACACTTCTCTGACACATATCAGTGGACCACAGAGGGAAAAACATTTTATTTCACCACAAGAGTTATTTAGATTTCTGATAAATGGAAGTTACTTTGTGAAAGCAACGTTGAAACACACTCGTTTTAAAGTGTTATCGCAGAATTTGCGAAGGGTTTTTAAAAACTAGTATTGATGACCTGAAAGTGCACTTGAGAAAGTGACTTGGCATCGTTGGATAGGACTGAGCTACATTCAGGGCAATGTTCCTGATGTTGGTTCCCATTTGTCAACCAAGCCACAGAGGTTGGGGGAGGGCAGGGTTGAACTTGGGCCTGGGATCTCTGGGACACTCACCCTGGGGGACACATTCTTGAGTTCCTCCTTCCACCGAGGAATACTCTTCAAGTGTGAGTCAAACTTCTCTGACCCTATCTGCCAGGCCCTGCGAGATTTGGTGCTCTGTTACTTGAAAGGAAATGCTTATTGTTATTATTATTCTCAGATTAGTCACCAAGGAACAGAAATAATGGTTCCTGAGCCAAATGTTTATTCAATTTAGAAAAGTCAAGCCTCAGAGGAGACAAATCTTGTTCTCGCCAAGGGGAGGGGCAGTGTCTTCAAAAACTAAGATGCTGCAATGCTTACATCACAGATTAAAGTGTAATCTTTTCCTTTAACTTCCCAAACTCAACCCTAAGTCTCCATTAATGTAATTTTAGATCATTTGACCAAAGAATCTTGTTCTGCATTTTATACATTTGGTGGTAAAATTTTTTTTTATTAATAAATGATCCTCAAGAAACCCCTAAACCCTCAGCAACCATGATGCTTACAGAAGACGTAAGAACATGGCAAAGGGTTACCCTCCGGTTCTATCTGTCTAAAATGACATTTGAGAGACAGTCCAACACAGATACAATTGTTTTCCCATGTGAGGCCCAGAAATCCATTTTTGGTATGGAAACAGAATACATAAGAAAATGAAATATCTAACAGGCTCTATCCCAAAAAACTAACAATATAGTTATAGTTGGAAAAGCAAGATCTAAGCAGAAGAAAAATCAAATATTAGCAATCGAAGGATCAAATGACGAGAAAGCCAACAAAATGAAAAATGACCTAGAACAGCTGCCTTAAGTTCAAAAAGAGGAGAAAAGGCCATTACATCCTACAAACAAAATTTATGGCGATATTAACAGTTTTAATAGTAGCCACGTAGTTCACCACTGGGTAGAGTGCAGCTTTTTGCTTAAGGGCCCTAAGAGCAGCCTGTGTTTATTGCTGACCTGGTGGTGAGACTTGGGTTTTGGATTCAGTCCACTGAGCTGAGGCTGCTTCTCGAGATATGGGGGACACTGTCCATTGCTTGACTACTGCTATTAACAGAGACAAATGTTAAATCCATTACCTGATCCTCCTTCACTCCAAGCCAGTGTCCCCAGTAAGACCAAAAATAGTTCTGTTTTTGGTTTTTTTTTTCATTTTAGCACATTTGTTCTTCTTTACATGTCATGAAAGAAAGAAGCAAAAGGGTGTCCTGTGTCTTGTTTTAGCGACAGAAGGTAAAACAGACAGTTTCCCCGCGGTGGGTTTGCAGAACACCAGCTGCTTTCTGTCAGGGCAGGTCCTGCTCCTGCGCCTGGGGAGGAGGTGGCCCCTCGGTCTCCCTGCAGCTATGCTGGTCCTAACGGGCCACTCCCAGGGCGATGGCCCAGGCCTCGATACTACGGGTTCCTGCCTCGCTCTCTTCTCCCAAGACGGTCCCCTGAGTCTCCTGTAGTTTAGAGAAGAGAAATGTGTTTACTTTTAAGACTAGGACCTTGAGCCTAAAACATGATTGGCTGCCCTCTAGAAAGCAAAAATTGAAGCCAAACCAGGTCTATCCAGAGAAAAATGCATGCCTGTTAGTAACCAGAAAGCTTGTCCAGTTGGTTGGGAATGATAACATACTAGGATGTTTTCAAGTAACTTCAAGACCTTTCTCTGTTGGAAGGCTGACCACCTTGGCTATTTATTAGATCCAATTGCAAGGAGAAACTACTCTTTAAAAAAAATTACAGCTGTCTATAGTCCAAAACCATGGAAACCAGCTTTCTCTGCAAACAATGATCGTGCTTCCAGCCAAGGCAGCGAGAGATTCTCATTTCTCATGATTTGCTTCCAAATCCCAAACAGCAAATGCCTTTAAAATGCACAAAAGAGCAAGGAGCCTACTGAATTGGCGATGATTCCTGTTCCTTTTTAGTCAAAGGACGGGAAGGCATAAAAAGATCTGTGCTTTGCTACTTTGGGGCTTCCAAAGGCAAGATGGCCTTAGGACAAGTGAACCCTCCCAGCAGAGGACTGCTTAGAGCTGCAGAAGGAGAGTGATTTTACATTTTCATGGCCAAAGGGTATGTTTTCCTTTTCAGCAAAGGCCTTGCTCCAGGGGGAAACTGAAATGTGCTGGTTCCAGAATGAACCCCAGAGAAACCGCACTGCTATCCAACGTGGTCAGAGTCAGCACATAGTTTCCTGGTTGTAAACCACCCTCCCCCTCACTCTCCAATCCCAGAGAGCACACCGTCTGCTTTCCAAAGACACTCTTGCAACAACTAGTGAGAGCCCATATAAGCTGGAATTTTAAATATGCACCGAAATGCAGGTCATGTGATCAGAGCCATCCTACAAGGCCTGACCCGTTTACTCAGAGGCTGACCCCAGCAAGACTGTGGAGGTTTTCCACCACTCGGCCTCCCCATGTCCCTAGGCCCATGGGAGTGTCATTAATCAGGACTCCCTGTTGACATGGGACATCCACATCAGTTGAGGGGGGTTAATGGCCCAGGATGGCTTAGATTACTCCACTGCCCTGGAATAGGTTAGGTGACACTACTGTGTTCCCAAAAGATGGTGTACCTCTGCAATTCTTGCACCCCTGTCCCTCTCCATAACCCCCACGGGAGGGACAGCTCTGTTCCCTTCCCTGCTGGGTCTCTAGTGTTCAGCTCAGTGCCTGGCACACAGCACAAACTCAAATAACATTTTCCGATTATTGCTGGAAAGATGATGCCCAGAGACTCATGCTAAATATTTCTTCATTAGAAATGAATCTGCTGGTAGAAATTCAGTGAGAGAATTATCTGGGGAAGAGAAAGATTTAGAGCAGAGGCAACTTGTGAAAACCTATTAAATAGGATACCATCGACTTATCAGGCCTTTAAACTTTATAGCTTCCTGGAATCCTCTGAGAATGTGATTAAATCTATATACTATTTACCCAGAAAAAAATGCTCAACACACACACATACACACACACACACACATGACCATACACACACGCACACAATCTTGCTTGCAATTTCAAGAGATTAAAACTCTGTTGAATATATTCCTGGGACCTCAGGCTAAGACCCTTTGTTCCATCTTGATTAAATACTTTCCTCCCCTTCTATTTTAGACTTCCACCTCCCTGAAGTCAGGAAGGAAATCTTGATCAGCCCTGTGTCCACCAGTGGTGACCACAGTTTCTTGCACATGAGTGGTCAGTGAAAAACATGCATGCTGAGAATGGGTGAACTATTGACTCTTGAGATTCAGCAAGAACACTGATTCTAAACAATCCACTATTAGCTTCTGTGCTTTCTCTCCGCCTGTCCACACCTGCCCCCACAGAAAGGGGAGCATCTCTGCAACTTGCAGACTGTAGAATAAGGGATAATCCTGACACACATGCAGAGTAAGTGACCTGAGACTTCGAGCAGTCTGGCCTCTGTGGAGAGAGGGAGTATGGCAGAACTGCTACGGGCACTTCTTGTTAACACAAGTATGAGGGATCACCATCGGTGTTTACTGAGTGAGACACCAGACATATTGCAGTGTGCAAATCCTACATAGCGAAGAATTGTCCAAAATCCCACATGACCTCCAAATGTGCCATCAGATATTCTTGTGTGTGAAAATGTGTTTATGATCCTGTGATCCCAAATCTTGGTTCTGTATTACGTATCATCACAAAGTCATTTTTTATGTGGTTTTAATGTATACCGAATTTTTTAAGAATAGCTACCACTCAAGTCAACAGAAGGTCACACATTGTTTGGTTTGGAACCTTCCCAAGAGTTGTTCACTATTTGAAAAATCACAATACCAATAGACTGACAGGTTTGAGTCACCAGCACAGTATACCTGCGGCACGCTGCACGTGAGAGCCATCACATTCATGGAGATTCCTCAGAGGCCTGCAGGCTCTACCTTGTGAAGTCTTCCAGTGCACTTATATCTAAACATTTACACACTTAAATGCATATTTTTCTTAAAATTCTATCTAACGCTTCCCTGTTATATCACAGGAAGGGTATTATATTGACTTGTTAAAAATTGTGTATATAGGGAAGTTTTATTATCTAGAGATTTGATTTCAAGGGAATGAAATGACTGTATGCAATGAAATATTTGCTACAAAAAGGGGATAAGTCTGATTGTGAACAATGGCAAACCCATTTATTTATTTTACGTTTAAAATTTTTTCATTATGATTGTTACACAATATTACATTAATTATATTTGTTTCAGGTGTACAATATAGTGATTTGAAATTTTTATACCTTGCTATGTGATCACCTCACAAATTCTAGTAATCATCTGTCACCATGTAAATGTATCACAATCTTATTGACTATCTTCCCTCTTACCTTTTCCACCTATCCCCCTCCTCCCCTCCCCTGTGGCAACCATTCCTTTGGTCTCTGTTTCTATGTGTCTGTTCTTGTTTTATTTTGTTTATTTGTTTTGTTTTCTTAGATTCCACATGTAAGTGAAATCATACAGTATTTGTCTTTCTGGGTCTGACATAGTTCACTTAGCATAATACACCCTAGATCCATCCATGTTGCTGAAAATTACAAAATTTCATTATTTTATATTTCTGTGTAATATTCCATTATATACACATATATAAGTATTAAAATATATATATTTATCACATCTTCTTTATTCATTCATCCATTGATGGACACCTAGTTTGCTTCGGTATGTTGGCTATTATAAATAATGCTACAATGACCATAGCAGTACATCTATCTTTTCCAATTAGTGCTTTCAGCTTCTTTAGATAAATACCCAGAAGTGGAATTGCTGTGTCATAGGTAGATCTAGTTTTAGTTTCTTAAGGGACCTCCATAATGTTTTTCCATAGTGGCTGCACCAATTTGCAGTCCTACCAAGGGTGCAAGAGAGTTCCCTTTCCTTCAAACCCACAGGGTGCTAAATGTGGCTTTAAAAATAACATGAAGACAATTTTTTTATATAAGAGAAGCCCAGAGGTAGGTAGTTCTGACTCTGGTTTAGTGGCTTCATGAGGTGAAAGACCACCCCGGTGATATCCCCCTTTCCATCTGCTACCTTCAGCCTGTTGCCATTTATCCTCAGCCTTGTCCCTTCAGGGTTGCAAGATGCAAAGGAAACAGGCACTGTTTTTCCCTTGCGGGGTTCTTCTTATCAAAGAAGGAGCCTTTTTCCAGAAATGCCAAAGAAGATTTCCTTTCTAGCTTCATTTACCGAGATCTAATTAGTTGCCTGTGGCTGCAAGGGAAGCTGGGAACACCAGCCTTTCCAGTACGAAGTAGAGGAGGCCCTGATGGCAAGGAGAGGGGCGAGGATGGCTATTGGTTGTGATCAAACTTGTCTGCCGCGCACTGTGGCGTGATTACTCCCAAAACAAACAAGAGTGATTGTAGCTTTTAAAATGATGTATCTCTACGTTTATAGTTCAACCAGGAGTGTGAAAAGTTTGTGCAGTTGGACTCTTGGATGGTATTGATGCTCCCTGCCCCCTTCGTTCCTACTTGCTCCAATTCGATTCCAACTCAAAGTGTCATGTTCTGTGTTCAAAACTAAGGATTCAACTCTCCCACCTACCCCATGGCTTTGGGGTGGGTATGGAAAGAGAATATACACAATTACACAAACTCCTTTACACGGTGTAAGATATTCCTGGCCTGATAGCATTAATCCCAAAGGATATGCAAAGAGCACACATTTACTTTAAACTAAGTTTCACAGCCTAAATGGGAAAAACAGGAAGAAAAATCTGCATGAGATTAAAATTTTACTATGTAACTTTCAAATTCAAACTATAAACCTGATAGTTTATACTACTTTAGGCTGACCAGGCATACCATTTGAAACAGGACAGAAACAGCGATTCTGTCTCGTTTCAAACAGTACACAGGGTCAGCACACTGTTGAATTTAGCCCAGTGAGACTAGGCTGAGCACATGTATCGTTTGAAATGCGACAGTACCATTGTTTTCTGTCCTGTTTAAAACTGTACATATGGTCAGCCCACACTACTTGACTATTAAGAATGTGACCTTTTGAAAAATACAAAATTAGAACAAAAATGACTCATTATAAACTAAAGGGTAAGCAAAAAAGAGAACCTTCTGCCTATTTTAATGTCCATTGGCCATACTCTCTTTAAGACCTAGAACACAATTAAGCCCTAGAGCCAATAGCCAAGAAGAGAGCTGCTGTTATCTCCGACCGCTGTGTGATGGGCATTTCAAAGCTCTTTTGGTGCTGTGCAAGGAAGTCACAGCTAAACCAGAGGTGACCCCATGTCTGGGCTTGCTGGGGCAGGTTCCAGTTCACCCCTATTTACTCCGACCCTAATTGTATATAGCACTTCCTTCTTTCTCAAAAGTGTCCTGGCCTGGGTGATACATTATAAATGGTCACTCTAGTACCTGACTTAAACTTTCTAGATTATAAACATCAACTCATGCCCAGTCCCCCAGTTTGGGGCTGAAGAAAGGAAAAACTAAAAGAAGGAGAAAGTTGTGGGGTTGGGGGAGTTGGAGCATGAGAAGATTAAATAAGAAAAAAGAGAGTCCATTAAAACATCAAGCCTCACATCAGGAAGAACAAAATCCAGAATGCCATTCCTCCAGGTACTCTCCCTGGCTCGGAGGCCTGGTGGGGCAGGAAAATTTCACAACGGCCCCATGAATGGACGGCTTGTTCCCCTCCAAAGAGCCTTACAGCTGGACACCAGTAGTCGGAGTAGCGGTCCCGCTTCCCAGGCAGGCGTCCAGGGCCGCCAAGTGTTACAAGCCCTTCATAGAGTAGCAGATTTTAAAGGTGAATTGAAACTATTTTAAGATCCCTCTAAGGCAGCCCACGGACAGAATGACGGATTGTTACTATGGTGTAGTTGTTTCCATCGCTGGCCCAACTCTGCACGCAACACTGTGGGTTCGTGACTGGTACGGTGTGTTCTCTCCGCAAGCAAGATGCATTCCATGAACTACGCAAAGAGGGCAGGGTGGGAACCAGATTACAGGCTCTTCAAAATAAAATGGAAAAATATGGACTAGGCCATAATAAGACGAGGCAAGCCCACGTGGAACTTCACTTTAAAATTACCTTTGTGATCCAACAGGGAGAGCAGAATGACATGCATATGAAATTATCCTTTTAGGAGTTTCATTCAATAAGTCAAAACTGAGAGTTCTTTGGATTGGATCAATGCCACCGAATTCTTTGGCTGAAACACTAATAAATTTTAGTATAGCTCAATGGTTAAGAGGTCCAGTTCTGGATCAGACTACCTCGAGTCTAATCTCAGCTTCACCAGTTCCCAGTAACCTTTGCCAAGTTTCTTCACCTCTTTTTATCTTAGTTTTCTCACCTCTAAAATGGGGATAATAATCTGACCTACCTCATAAGGTTATTGAGAATAGTTGATGAGCAAAATGTTTAGAATAGCACCTGGCACACAGTAGCGTTTGTTCATGTCACTTGCAGTGCCTGTCATCATTACTAAAAGGTGCAATTGCAAGTTTAGTGGCAATCCCCTCTATGACAACTTGCTGTGCTCAACTTGAGGAGCCAGGACACATGTTTTTCAGACACAAGCCAATGCTGTTTGGAGAAGGGTCCCCGTTTCCCTCCCGTGCATAGGCCTAGGAGAAGGTTTGTACATGAACAGAGCTATCATAAAACATAGTTGCAGGGTAGAATAGCTCTAGGGGGCTTCTGTGCTACTCCTCATCACAAAACACTGAGAGAAAGAAAGGATAAGAAATGGGTAGCAATTAAAGAGCACTCCCAAAAGCTGGGAAGTAAGACTGGAATGTTTTCATTCCACAAATGTCACCGAAGCACTCGCGTGCACAGGCACCTCACTAGGACGTTTCCATGCTACCAAGATAGATCTATATATTGCTCAAGTAGTTCATTCATTCATTCACTCACTCATTTATTCCACAAATCTGTGGGTGTTCATGATGGGCCAAGAACTCTTTAGGGGCTGGGGATAGAACGACATTTACAACCGAGTCCTAAACTCAGGACCCCTCAGAATATGGGGTGCTGACCAGTAGCAGTCATTAGATCTGGGCCCCATAACCAGTAGCTTGGGAAACTCAGGGAGCACAGGGAAGGGGGGGCCAAACTCGGTCACTTATGTGCAAGAAGTCAATGTCAGGTTCCAGCACAGTCAGAAACTACACATGGAGGAGTTTCAAAGCAGTAGTTCCTGATTTAATGTCAAATTGAAATGAGCAGGAAAAGCTCGAAGTCAGTCTAACACGAGCAGCGAGGGGAGAAGCAGGGAACACCAAGCACGCACGGGCGCTTTGCCGCTAAAGCCATGGTCACTGCTGTCTTTTAAAGGATGAGGGACCTAAAGCTGAGTGTGTGAGTGGCTTGGTGGCCATCTCGAGCTGCTTAGCTATGGGGCTGAGTTAAGCAGGTGGATGTGGCTCCGAGCTTTGGTTTTTCTACTGCCCAACCGGAGCTCAGTTCCCAAAGGACTAATGGAGCCCACCCAGGACACTGTGGAAGGAAAACTGAGAGCATATTTTTACGCTCCGAGTGGTAGCAATGTGTTTAAAACTAGATTGTATTAGGAAACTGGCAATGCTAGGTGCCCCCAGTGGTGATCAAGGCCGATGATGGTTCAGGTAAATTCACTTCATTAGCAGTGGCCTGATAAACCCAGAAACAAAATGTTCATTCACTCAAAGAGATAGAACTGCCCAAGTGAACGACTGGGGACTCCTCTCTCCCTGAGACACCCAGCTGCCCAGGGATTTTTGCAAATGAACTCTGGGTATCACGCAATCTCTGTCTCCCTTGTAAATGCAAACAGCCACCTGTTCCCTCTTCCAACCCAGTTCTTATCTCTCTTGTTTCTTTGACTGGTTTTGCTCATTCATTCCTAGGACTTCCTTCACCATCCCCCCATCCTGTGTCACTTAGGGTTCATGACCAACTCCAAGTAACAGAAAACTTGACTAAACAATGACTTCCACAAATCAGGACATTCAATTTTCCTTATTGGTAGTTGGAGAGGTTCAGAGAGGTAAGGCTGAGATTTCTGCCAATTGTTGCTGCAATCAAGTTAAAATATTCGTATTCTAGGCAGAAAGGTCAGGAGCAGCAGGAGGAATGGACAGTAGTACCTGCGTTTGGAAAGCAAAACTTGTCCAGAATCTCCACGAGATTTCTCCTTATGTCTCACTGGTTAGAACTGAGTTTCAAGCCTCCCCATGGAAAGGGTGGCTGGGAAGTATAAGTTCTTACCTGGGCACATTGGCTGCCTCATTCAGTCAGGAAGCCCTTCATGGGAAATACCATCAAGCCAAGACAGCAATTAAGAAACTGCCAACAAGATCACGGGATTTGTGCCAGTCTGTGGAAGACCAGCTTCTTCTAGAGCAGGGGTGTCCAATCTTCTGGCTTCCCTGGGCCACACTAGGAGAAGGGGAATTATCTTGGGCCACACATAAAACACACTAACACTAACTGATGAGCTATAAAAGTAAGGTCCTTGCATAATTTTTGTAACATTTCGAGAAAGTTTAAGCATTTGGGTTGGGCTGCACTCAAAGCCATCCTGGGCCGCAGGCGGCCCAAGGGCCCCGGGTTGGACAAGCTTGTTCTAGAGTATCGGAGCTTCTCTTCTACTCACCACTCATGTCCCAAGGCCTACTGTGTGCCAGGCACCGTGCAAGGATCTTTGCAAAAGCAGTGGCCCTCGAGGGGTTTGCCACCCAGTGGGGAATGGCAAATAAATCATTTTTGGAAATGCGTATAGAAACTGTTTATTTCTAAAATAAACATTAGAATTCACTAGCATTGTCTGATCACATCACAGATCATCCTTCAACCACTGGCTGTGGGGTTCTCCACAGTTCACATAGAAGATTCGGTATTCTTCCAAGACCAGCACTTGCATCTCGGTGGCATCTTTCAACAAGGTGGGCTGCTTGGTCAGTGCCATAATCTGCCTTTTTGATGGGGCTGAAAACTCTTTCTGACTCCAGTCCTGATTGTGTTCTGCGGCTTCATCCTCTGGAAGCCCTCCATACGACATGCATGGGCGTTTTCTGGTTATAGACTGACTCAAAAAAATAAAAACCCTTAGGAAACATGCATTCCCGGAGTGTAGGACAGGGCTCCCGACCAGGCCGGTGAGTGACATTGTCGTGAGAGACTGTGGGCGTGGATCCAGGCCAGGTGGTCGCTCTGCTGCCCCGGCAGGAGCCTCTTTCTCCAAGGTAGCTTGAGCAATTGGCACCAGGCAGCGACCACAAAACCGTCTCCAGGCAGCTTCGACCATATGGCCATTAAGTGCATGTGTGTGCGTGCCCGAGTGCGTGCCTGTGTGTGTGTATTTACTGAAATTTTACCTTTTTGAAATATATTTTATTCTAAAATAAGAAGCCCATGGTGTGACATCTCCATGGGGATAAGCAAAGCTAACCCAAAGGAGGTGCATCCAGCTTGAGGTCAACCAAGACCTCTCAGGGAATAAGACATCTAAGCAGACACTTGAAGGATTTTGAACTCCCTTACTTAGACCCCACTCCCCACCTGACACACCCCTACTTCTCCAAGCCCATCGTGGAGGCCGAGCAGCTGAGCCTCCTTCATGGAGAGCCGGGGAGGACGCCGGCCTTGCACGTGGCAGACCTCCGAGGGCAGGTTCGAGGGCAGGTTCACTCCGCTCCGCGTCGATGGCTTCGGCGCCGAGTCCGGGCGCTGACTTCTCGGCGCCTTTCCCGGCCTGAGGCTTCCAGAACAGACCCAGGAATTCTGAGACGCCGTCTTCCCCACTGAACGGGTAAGGATTTTTTTCCTTCTGTGCTGGCACAGCCTCAACTCATTATCAAGATTTCCGTGACAGCTTTTAAATGTCAGTTTTGTGAGTTTTAATACAAAACATTTGAAACTAGTTTCACATTTGGCTTATCGACCACGGTTTGAAATCAGAGTGTGGTGTTTTTACTGTTTTCGACCACGTTAACTTTAGAAGGCCGTGCTGCAGATTTCTTTTCGTGTTGTCCTAAGTCTTTCAAAAGGTTTTAATACAGACTCGAGTTATGTTCTAAGAACTGTTTGAAAAGCAAACACATTCCTGATTCCAGCCCTGTTACTACCGCTGTAGCCAGACCAATGCCCTGGACATGGGAGAGGAGGGGTAAGAAGTGAGGGGTTCAGAGAGAACCCCAGCAAACGTTAACGGTACCGGAAGGCAAGGCTGTGATCCCAGCAAGTGGGTCTCGGGGTTCCTCCACATGTTCGGAGTTGCAAGGAGTTGAAGGATTTTTTCAGGAGCCCCTAATCCCTCCCTGCACACCCTGCTAACTGGCTCCCTTCCTCCCCACCTTACCCAGCCTCTCCCTGTTTGCAACAAACAGCCATGGTCCTGGGACCATTGTCCATTGGTGGCTTCCTAAGGAGATCAAAAGAAGATGTGGACATGCCCATCAACCAAGGACCTTCTTTAATGATTTGCTGGCGCCGTTGTCACCTTTGGTTATTTACAGGTTTACTTTAGTATTTAACCCAAAGGATTGAAAAGCTGTGGTATGATCCCAGCCGTCTGCCATTCATTTTCAAGGAGCTGGAAGGATTTTTGAGTGAAAATGTTGATCCTATCAAGGAAGTAAATTGCTTACTTACATGGGAGGTATTTAATGTTACCCTGAGCCTCTGATTATTTATTCGTCCCTCTCCTGGACAGAACCATTTAGTGACTGATTCTGACCACTGTGCTCCCTCGGCTGCCCTGGCTCCATTCTAACCCCCCTGGATTTAGCCTCTTATGGGCCAATCTGGAGCTTCCCTAAGAAGGTTCTAGATCGGTTCTGAGCTGCTTTCAGTTTTGAGGAGCTGGAGTAGAGTCCTAGTAGCCCCTCATCTGTCCTCTCTCGCAGGTTCTACAGAGAGCTCAGAGAAACTGTGACGTAGGAACGTAACACACTGAAAGCGTGCTGTGTGCCCAGCTCTGCGCTAGGTGCTTTGGACACAGTTCCTCTTCTTATAGAAGCCTCACGAAAATCTCGGAGGTGGAGCTGTTATCATTTCCGTTTGGTAGATGAGGCCACAGGTTCAGCAAAGATAAGCAACAGGTTACATGGCTAGTCAGGGTCACACTCTGGTTCTGAACCCTGTGCTCTTTCTAGTCTGTGCTGGGCCCTGAAAATTCCAAATTATCCTAAATTTCTTAGACACACCCATAAAGCTTGGGCAAGCGTGGACAGAAGACAGAATAGACACCACATCTTATGTTACCTGAGATCAGGCCAGAACACCTTCTATGAAATCTTTGGAGGAAAGTTTCTTTATTGTGAAATGTGACCTTCTATCTAAGGCTCTCCAGACAGATCTTCTATCTTATTTTGGATAATCCCCACTTTACCACCCTAATATAAAATGTTGATCTATAAATATTATTAAGTGAGCATATTTTTATAATTTATTTTATCCTGAATTAAATTTATGATATAACTGAAGATCACAAAGATGTGATATCTCTGTCCGAAGTCCATAGAGCCACTAATAAAAATAACTTAACAAAATAAAGACGTTACCTAAGCTTGCTTATATCTGTTTGTCAAATTTAATTTAATAAGTGGTTTTGATATGTCCCAGCAATCCTATTTCTAGATTTATATGCCCAAGAGCAATTTGTACATATATGTACTAAAAGACATATACAAAAATATTCCTAGCAGTTTTATTCATAATGATCCCAAATTGGAAACAACACACATGTCTGTTAACTAAAGAGTGGTTAAATCAATTATGCTATCTCCATATAATGGGGTGCTACTCAGCAATAAAGGTTACAAACTACCCATACTCACTAAAACATGGATGAACCGCATAGACATTACTTTCAGCAATAGAAGCGAGACACACATTGTATGATGTCACTTACATGACGTTCAAGAACAGGTGTCTGGCGTAGTTACCTCCAGGCAGGGAGGTAGGGATGACTAGAAAGAGAACATGGAACTTTCTGAACACGTGCTACGTCTTGATCTGAGTAATAGTTACCAAGGTGTACATCTATTTAAACAGTGAGCAGCACACTTCAGACTGGTACATTCTATGCACTTTTTTACAAGGATATTATCTCTCAATTAAAAAATAAAAAGAAAATGGGTTTAACACACATTTAGTACCTAGAAAAATTCACCTAGTGCCCTAACTTTCCCATGTTAGAAGTTGACCTAGGCAAAGCAAGGACTCTCCAAGAGAGAAGGAAGCATTGAAAATCACAGAAGAATCAGCCGGAAAAGCCATTGAGGGAAATCAGTAGACACTTCGTCTGCTGACCTGGCCCGTAGTGAAGTCTCAATATAGAGCTCATCCTACCTTCCTGCTTTCACTTTCACATTATTCTCTCTGGGATGTGTTAGGGGCTCAATTCTGCCTCCAAAATTTATATGTTGAAGCCCTAACCCCCATGGTGACTGTATTTGGAGATGGGGTCTTTAAAGAGGTAACTAAGGTTAAATGAGGTCATGGAGGTAACTGAGCCCTACTTCAGTCCGACTCGTGTCTTGTAAGAAGAGGCCATTAAGACACAGACACACACAGGGCGAAGACCACATGAAGACACAGGGAGAACGTGACCACCTGCAACCTAAAGGGAGAGGCCTCAGAAGCAACCAACCCTGCCAACACCTTGATCTCCACCTTCCAACCTCCAAAACCGTGAGAAAATGAATTTCCATTGTTTGAGCCACCAGGTCTGTTGTACTTTATGTCAGGCTAAGTTACCACAACTCAGACAGGTTCCTCTCCTGGTTGAGGCATTTCACATTCCTGCTCTTGCTTCCGGCTGGTTTTGACTGCTTCACTTCTTATCCTTAGTCTGTGTCCAGACTTCCATTCCAGAAGATAGTTGGCATTCTGGACCCAGGACATTCTCCAAGAACAAACCACTTCAGAGAAACAGGAAGCCCAAGCCCCATTTTCTGAAAGAAGAAAAAAAGAGAGGACAAAGCGATGAAGCTTAATAAACTTACAGTAACCCAAGCACCATCTCAGTCCCTTTATTTCAAGCTTTTCCTAAAGAGAAGGAATTGTTCTGCCTGATTTGGGGACTTAAAAATAATAGACATGAGAGATCAAGCAGATGAGATCCAGAGCACCCAAGAGCTGTGTTTTGTTTTGTTTTGTTTTGTTTTATGTTAATACTGTTAAAATCATGAGACAATGACCCTTCCTCCCAGGAAGATGGAGTGGATGGAACGTTCCCTATTCCTACTACTATGTACAACTAGAAAGTCTGGACATTGTGTATAATAACTTGGGCCCCAAAGAATGACAGTGGTGAGTTCCCCGGAGTTTTTTCTTCCTCACATATTCCAGAGTTAGAGCTGAAGAAGTGAACAACTGGGAAACTCCAATACGGACAGACAAAAAGAAATCACTAAAGTTCCTACAAACCTGCTCTCGCTTATCAGAGGACCAGGAAAGGGGCAGCCCGGTAAGACAGGTTATTTTAGACAACTCCAGGTAGATGCTGCAGAAAATCTGTAGTCCCACTCACATCAGAAAAGGCTAACTAGGGAGCCAGACTTTCATCTTTAAGGGTTGCAATGAGGTACCCCTGCCCTACTCTCCTCATTCTACACCAGGGTGATACCAGAGAAAGCTGAGGAAGAGGCCCAGGACTTCACTCCACTGGATAGTAATAGCGCCATCCAACAATAGCAGAATGCACATTTTTTACAAGTGCCTACAGAACAGATATTCAAGATAGAACATATCCTGGGCCATTAAAAAAAAAAAACAATAAATTTAAAAGAATTGAAATCACACAAGTGTGTTCTCTGACTATAATGATATCAAACTAGAAATCAAAACTAGCATGACAGCAGGAAAAATCTCCAAACTTGTGGAAACTAAACAGCAATAGATTATTACGTCTTCTTAGTTCATTGACTCTTTAATTATTATGTAATCTCTTAATCTCTTTTTGGTAAATTTTTTTGCTTTGAACTCTACTTTATCTGATATTAATACAGCCACTCTCCTACTTCCTTTGATTAATGTTTACATAATATATCTTTTTTTCATCTTTTTACTTCCAACCTGCCTATATGATTATACTCATAAGTTTCTGGTAGACAGCATATAGTTGGGTCATGTTTTTTAGTTCATTCTGCTAATCTCTGTCTTTGATTGGTGTATTTATACAATTTATAAGGACTGACTGCTTTCCACCTAAGAACAAGCATGAAGGAAAAAGGCCTGCACTCACTACTCTAATTCAGCATAACACTGCAAACTCTAGCCAGTGCAGTAAGACAAGAAAGGGAAATAAAAAACATGCAGATCAAAAAAGAATTAATAAAAGTCTCCCTATTTGCAGATGGCATGATTGTCTACATAGGAAATCTAAGAATCTACCAAAAAACTCCCAGAACTGCCATATTTTGTCTTGTGTAAGATGATACTTTTGTCTAAAATTGTTACACCAAAAATTAGGGGTCGTCTTATACATGGGAGTAACTGGTTGAGAGGGTTTCTTAATGTTGGGTTAGAAAAGTAGGGGTTCATCTTATACATGGGGTCATTTTGTACAGAAAACTTTGGTAATTACTGAGTTCAGCAAGGTCACAGGATACAAAAATAAATACACAAAAACCAATTTTATTTCTATATACTAACAATTAGCATGTGGAAACTGAAATTAAAAGTATAATACCATATACAATTGCTAAAAAAATGAAATACTTAGGTGTAAATCTAGCAAACTATGCATAGGATCTGTATGCTGAAAACTACGCAATGCAGATGAGGAAATCAAAGAGGATCTTAATAAATGGAGAGACATACATTGTTTATGGATGGGAAGACTTAACATAGTAAAGACATCAATTCTCCCCAAATTGATATACAGGTTTAACGCAATTTCTATCAAAATCCCCGTAAGAATTTTTGTAGCTATAGACAAAGTATTATTCCAAAATGTATATGAAAAGGAAAGGAAGTAGAATAGCTAAAAAATGAAACAGAAGGAGAAAATTGGGAGGAATCTGCCTATATATAAAATAAGTAATATTATAAAATAAGTAATCAAAATTATGTGGTATTGGTAGAGGGGACAGATCAATGGAACAGAGTAGAGAACTCAGAAGTAGACTCACACAAATATGCCTACTGACTTTGGACAATGGTGTAAAAACAATTCAGTGGGGTAAAGGTAGACATTTTCAACAAATGGTACTAGAGCAAATATTGGACATCCATAGAAATCAAATGAAACTAGACCTCAGTTTCACCTTCTACAAAAATTAACTCAATGGGGACCATAAACAACTGTAAAAAGGTAATAATTTTAGGGGAAAAATAGTAGAGAATCTTTGAGTTAGGCAACAACTTCTTAGAGTTAACATCAACAACACAATTCGTAAAAGAAAAATGGATAAATTGAACTTTATCAAAATTTTAACCTTTTCCCCTACAAAAGACTGTATTAAAAGGATAAAAAGACAAGCTGCATGTGATGTGAAAATGTTTGAAAATCACATATTTAACAAAACACTAGTATCTAGAATACATAAAGTACTCTCAAAATCCAACATTAAAAAAAAAACTGATCAGATAATGGGCAAACACATGAAGATGTGTTTCACAGAAGGGGTATACAGAGGACAAAAAACATACAAAAAGATGTTCAACATTGCTATCCATCAGGGAAATGCATATTAAAACCACAGTGAGATACCACGATACACCTACCAAGATAGCAAGGATGTAGAGACACTGAATCACTCGTACTTTGGTGGTAGGAATGTAACATGGTAGGGCCAGTTTGGAAAATAGTTTGGCAGTTTTTTTAAAAAAAATAAACCTGCAGCTACTATGTGACTCAGCAATTGCTCTCCTGGGCGTTTATCCCAGAGAAATGAAACTACGTTCACACAAAAACCTGGCCACAAATTTTTATAGCAGCTTTATTTATAATAGCCCCAAACTGAAAGCTGCCTGTATGTCGATGAGTAAATGGTTAAACAAACTGTGATACATTCTTCGTGTGGTGTGCTTCTCAGCAATTAAAAGGAGTGGATTGTTGATACACATAACAACCTGGATGAATCCCAAGAAAATAATGCTGAGTGAAAAAAGCCAATCCTGTAGATGATTCCATATATAACATTATCGAAATGACAAAATTGTAGACATGGAGAACAGAGTTATGACTGACAGTGGGCCAAGAGGGAGGGAAGTGAATTTGGCTGTAAAAGGTCATCATGAGGGATGCTTGTGTTGATGGAAGTGTTCCATAATTTGACTGTGTCAATATTAATATCCTGGTTGTGACATGGCACTATAGGTTTATAGAATGTTGCCATTGGGGAAAACTGGGTAAAAGGTATGTGGGATCTCTCTGCATTGTTTCTTACAACTGCATATGAATTTGCAGTTATTTCAAAAATAAAAAGTTTAATTGAAAAAGAAAACATGAGAGAGGAAAAGGTCAAGCAAACAGCACAAGGAAAAATTTGTCAAATAGACTCTGGTTCAGCGTAATTTTTGTGATTCTGGTGCATTTTATGTACACAGTATTTCCTAGAGTCTAGTTTGTAATCATCCAATTGAGAAAGAAAGGGGATAAAATTATATCCGTAGAGTGCATTTGTTTTGCTAAAGTAAACTCGCTGCTCACAGCTGTTGACCCTTCAATGAGAAATGGGGGGCAGCCCTCAGTGGTCCTTAGAATCTGTCCAGAAGGGCTTCTCCCAGCTGTGTGCTGGCTTCTCCTTGTAAACAGGCAAGGAAGGAGAAGCTGATGAGTATCCTGTTTGTCTGTGTCCCTGATTCTCAGAAAGGAGGGAAGTGTGACACAGACGCATTTCAAGATCCGAAAAAACACTCCATTAGTCAAACAGTGGATCCATCTTTGCTTCTTTAAATGATGGAACGAGCTCGTCTTTTAACTTCTACCCAGTTTTGTGGGATCATCAGCAGACAGATGGAGTAGAGGTGAGCACAGGTGCAGAAGAGCTCCTTCTTTCTGCCCAGAGCACTGGGGAGGAAGTGCTGCCCCCAGAGGTGGAGCCTCAGGAGGACAGGGCCCTGGAAAGGGCACAGGGAGTGACCACACACACCCTACTTCTGGGATGCTGGCCCCAATGTCTAAGGGAATGCTCCTTACTTGTCCTGCAAGTAAGGCTATTGGTCTGGCCTTCCTCTTCCCCCTCTCTGCCCCTGACATTGCCGAGCGAGGAGGTAGAGCAAACGTCTAGTGAAAATGATTAGAGATCTCATTATCAACACTTAACATCTGACCTCTGACCCATGGCTTCCGTGAAGGAGAACTGAGACCAGCAAAGAAGAGGTACACCGCAGTACCTCTTAAATTTTTCACCAAACAGCCCTCCCCAGACATGAAGGGGGGAAATACATACCCCCCGAAGGATTCCCGGGGTGCAGCCTGAGGCAGCCCACTACACACCAAAAATTTCTTTAAGGTTTTATGTTTGCACAGACTCTGTACCACATGTATTTTATCACTGTAAAACAAAACAAAAAACCAAAACATAAAAACAATTGATATGTTGGATTACTCACCGTCAAGCCACCTGACCTTTCAGAGAGGTGACCACACTCAACTCACGGCTTTGGGCAGAGGTCACGTCACGCTGTGGCTAAAGGTCTGGCTAAAACCACCCCGATGTGAGTCGTGTCTGTACCTCTTGATACCTGGGTGACATTGGGAAAATTTCTACTCTTCCAGTGTCTCCCTGTCCTTACGTCCATAATGAGAATTACAACAGTGCCTACTTCATAACACTGTTGGGAGATTGAACGACTCTATGTGCATCAAATACTTGGTACACATGCTCAGTCAATGTTAGTTTTTATCATTCTGCATTACTCTCTGGCATTTCGTTCCAGTACATAGATCCCATGTGAAAAGCAGGTGGTAACACAGCAGAAATAAATTTGCCAGGTAGAAATCCTGAAAAATTGTTCCAATTTCAGGATAGTGAATTCGGAAGAACAGCAATATGTTTTTGTTGTGTTAGCAAGAATGTTTGCGATCTATGTGTTAGCATCGACTTGGACCCCAATCACTTTAACGTGAGAGTTCCGAACCCATTTGGGATTTAAACCTGTCTCCCTTTTGTCAAACCAAGCTGGAAAAAACCGTGTGCTCTGGGAAACCCTGAATAATGTAAATGAGCCGACTCAGAGCTCAGGCCCTGCAGCTTGGGGTGTCAACACCCCGCATACTCCTCCTTTGTAATAAATGGGAAAATATTACATTTCGACAGTGGTGACACTAACCATGTCCCCCCACGGAGGCCACTTGGTTGGCTCCATTCAGGAAGTCTGAAAGGCTGTGGAGAATGTGAACGGGGTCAAATGCGGGCCTTCCGTGGCAGCTCTTAGCTGGAATGTGGTGCAACAAGAACCTTCTGAAGCTTGCCCAAGTTAAACACAGGATTTGTCACACACATGGCAATGACATAAAACTGGTGTAGGATGGTGCCCCCAGCTTTTCTGGAGTGTGAGACCCTGAGCCCAACCCTCTGAGTCAGGGCCTTGGAGGTCCGTACTGGGGGTGGCCACTGGAGCAAGTTACCTTTTAATCAAACATCCTGAGAAGCCAGAATCCTTTGTTATGTGCAGGGGACGGCTCCCAGCTGTTTTCGCTTTCCGCTGTGGGCAGGATGGGGGAAGTCAAATGGATCAAACTGCACAGACAGGATTTCGCTTAGATACAAGGGAAAATGTCCTGTCAGTGGGAATTATTGAACAGTCAGGCAGAGCTGTGTGCAGAAGCATAAAACCTTCTTCTCTGAATATCTTTTTTAAAAAAATTTCAACGTGGGCTGCGTGGGGAGAAGGCACTCTCTGAATCAGTGATGGGCAGCCAACATTCCAACAAAGGGGGTACCTATTTGCCAAGGCCTGACTTTCTAAACTACTGCTGGAGAATAGAAGGCCCTTCACAGACTAAAACATGTTGCACACACTCCCGTAATCTTGGTTAATGGCCTTGTCCCTGCAAATGTAAATACTGCCAAGTGGTCACATACATCAGCCATTCCTACTGGCGTGACTCACCAGAAGCGGATCGCTGGCTAAAACCCAACCACGACGCTTCCCCCGGGGGCTGAATGCTTCCTGAACTCAGAAGAAAAGGCCTAGGTCCCCCTTGGACTACAAGTTGATGAGGGCCCTGGGTGCCAGAAAGAAGAGGAGCTGATGGAGTCCAAAAAAGGCAGAAAGCCCCTAAAATCACTCATCATCTTCTTCATGGTTTTATCAAAGTTTCTATCAACCCATACAACCACCGAGGAAGGCTGAACAGCCTCTCCGGCCGGTCTCTGGCTCGATGCTATCAGTTCCTCATGTGGGAATCAGGAGATTGTCAAGTTTTCTTTCCAGACTTACCATTCTCTGATCCTGGGATGCCTTTTTTTCCCAAAAAGCCACACACTCTACCTTCAAGAGAAACTCAGAGAGTCCCAAAGGGAAGGAACTCTGACCCGGATGAGGACAAAATGGAATCATAAAGGAATACATAGTATTGAGCCGCCATAGAAAGAGTGAGACTTTTAGTAGACAAATAAAGAGATTAAATAACTTAATAGCAATAGCTGACATGGATGAAGATCTTCCTATGTGCCAGGAAAATATTTCAAGTGCTTTTTGTGTGCTCTCTCATTGGGTCCTCTCAACCATGCTTTATTATCCCCTTCCAGGAAACGGTGACACAGGAGGTTAGGAACTGTTCGGTCACCTGGCTGGGAAGCGGAGGAGCTGAACTCGTGATCACTCTTCTCCCCAGGATGTACCCCATGAGCCTCCCTTTTCTCCTTCTTGAGTCACTTCCTGCACTTGCTTATCCAATGAGCTTGTGGGGTGAGACTGGACACACCATGATTGGCAGGTACCAAAGGAGCCCCAGGAAACAGAGCGAGGAGTGACAGGCTTAGACCAGCTCAGTTCTGTGCATCAGGAGCAAAGGCTGTGTCCTTGGCCTTTCAATCACTGCCTCCTCCGGCAGTAGGAGGAGTGAGATCCAGATGGCGAGCACTCTTGTCGCCAGGTCTCTCTCCCGTGCCCATCACACACAACACACCTCTTGCTGAGCCAGAGCTAAGCCTCAAAGTCTTCATTAACACAACGCTGGTACTGGCAATCAAAATGAAACCTTCTTGCTCTTCCTGACCTGACACACAGCCTGTTTTAGTTTGTTTATTTGTTTTTTTAAGAGATCTCAAACCTCCTTACAACTCAGGCATCGCACTCATCATCACAGAGCTGCCCAATCGGTAAATCGCCGAGGACAACAACCAAGATGTGACCAACTGGTCACATACCACTCTGCAGCATCTCCAGTCTTTAGTGTAACCTCCGATCCTAATACTCAGACCCTTTCTCAAGGAGCACCCTCTTTGGTGCTAGGGCCAAATAATGATAGAAATAGGAACAAACCGCAGTGTAACGAGAAGAGGATGCTGGAGACAGGGCAGGGGACCATGGGTGCTCCTCCCAAGATGGGGAGCAGAGCCTTTGTGACAGTTTCCCCAGCCTTACTCCAGCCTGTGGACCAGCCAAAGGAGCTTGTCATCAGCCAGAAGCAGAATGCCTGCAACCCTACCCCAGGGATTTCCTCTAGCTTTTCAAACATGGTGTTTCCCTTGGTGAAGGACATTCCCTCCCAGGGAACCCAAGCGGGGGTCTCCAGCCCCTTCCTTTGCTCTGGTCTCACCTCCCTTGTTCAAGCAGGAAAGAAGTCTGAGGAGCCCGAGAAAGCCCGCCCACCGGAAATGTGTGCAGACCGAGTTTGCAGAGGTGACTGGGAAGTAATGCTAGACATTGACGAGGGAGAGAGCGTAGAGGACAGCCAAGAGGCCCAGCCACCTTGGCCACAGCAGAATGGAGAGGTGTTTCTCCTTCCCTGCCTTCCTGGAGGACAGCTGAGGCGTCCTCAAAGCCGATGGCATTCGTCAGGTGGACAAAGCAGGCCAGTTGTGTCCATCGCGTTGCCTTTTAACTATTTCCCCTCAAAGGAAGATATTCCTATAGCAGCTGAGGGTGGGTTCTGAGTTTTTCTTTTTGTATATTAAAGTGACGAACTAGCTATCTATGCTGCAGGTAGGGGGTGAACTCCAAGTTCACCCTCTTCACAGGAATCTCAGAGAGGTAACAACCTTCAGGGAAAGAAATGATTTTTGTCCACCCTTAGGATCCGAATTAAATAAAACTGCAGAAAAAGAAGATGATGCGGGAATAGAGGAGTTGCCATGACACTAAAGATGAGAGGACCCTTGAGTAGGAGCCCACAGCAAGGCCAAGAAAGACCATGAAAGAAGAAACAAGCACAGGACCATGGAGGATGTCTGAACGTTAGGATCTACCGGGTATTCATGCCTTCTTCTCCGTCTCTCTCACTTGGCAAGGTGGATCTAGGAGAATGTGGTCAATCAATGGTTAAATGTTAATGTTTTAACTGCTAAATGGGATTTGGTGTTCTATCATCGTCTTCTGTATTTGAGTGCCCATTTGCTAACACAGGCCACACCTCTGCCACGACAACTGGGAGAGGCGGGAAAGGAGATTCCTGGAGGAATCACAGATGCTGCTGCGTTAATTCTTGCCTGACTGTTCAAAGTCAATGATGAGACGAACTACTGAGAATTTATGAGGAGACTTGGAGAGAGTTACTCGAGAAGAGAATGCCCTTTGGCGCTAACTCTGGGGCTTGCAAGTAGGTTTCTAGTTTGAAGTTCAGGATTTTCAGATAAGCAGATACAATGCTTGTACAAGTAGCCTGACGATCCATCAGGCAGCTTTCACGGGTGTGTAGTTCATTAGGAGCAGAAAGCCACTAAAGAGAGTCTTGACATGATCTGGGGGTCTCACGAATGTCAAAAGATCTATGCACTCAGCTTGGCTCTTGAGTGGGAAAAGGGACAGACTGGGGGTCCTGGAAAAAAGAGTGATCACTGACAGGCAATAAAAGCCGAGTTTCTGAAGTTTACACAGGGGGCTTCTCCATCCTACGTGTATACAAAGATATTGAGCAAAGACGTTGAGTTTTCCACTGTTGATTTCTTAACCTATCTAAAACAATTTATGGGAAAGAAAACCCGCATAAACGAAATTTCCTTTGGACTAGCCCATTAAAGAACTGTCCATTTCAGAGCTGCACACAACAAGCAGATAATCATTAAAAGAAAAGATAAGGGAAAGACCCACAGAAAAAGGGGGAGAGACGGAGACATTCTAGATAAAGCTCCATATTTCCGACAAACAAGTATGCAAACAAAATAGACCAGGCAACAGGCACCAGAGAAAAAGAGAAGGAAGCTAAACAATGGCTTTATTGATTTAAGACATGTGGATTTCATTAGGAAAGCTGAATGCATAAAAATGGGTTGTGATATCTGAAACAGGCAAGGAGCAAACTCAGGTCACCAAGCTCCTTGGACAAAAGGAATGATGAATCTTTATTAGGTAATTGGACTTGGAGATGGGAGGGAAAAAATAACTCGTTGCTTCCCCCACCCCCTCTCCCTTTGGATAGTTTTTAAGCCTTCAAAGGTAAATCTACATGTTGAACTGGAGTGGCAAATCCCAGGGCCTCACTATTTGACACAGCATCTGCACTGCCAAAGAATCCCTGAGCCAGAAACAAGAGATTCCCGGGAAAAGCACTCATGCTGATATGGAAATAAATAATCTTGAGATCAAAGCAATCCATGTAAGATGTCCCAATGGCCCCAACGCGAAACTTCAGCTGAATTTGAAGTAATAAAGTAGCAATAATAATATTTTTTCACTTGGAGAGACATTTTCCTCTTAAGAGCCCGTACCCCATGGTAGCTTATATCAAGTTGATGATGCATTTTCTAATAACAAACACAGAAGCAACAATCACTGAACTGTTTAAATGAGAAAATGTGTACTTCAACAAATACAAAGGAAGTGTGATGGGAAGGAATCCTTTTGCATAAACCTCTTAATTCAATTTTGACCCTTTGGCTTGGCAGGCTGAGCCAAGGCAAAATTTTAATGAAGAGGATGGGTCTTTTCAACCCATATATCTTTCTTTTTTCACCCTCTGTGCATTCCTTTATCTAGAACTTTCTCACTTTCACCTTGTAATCCAGCTGCCTCTTCTTGCTTCCCACCAAGAACTATGATCCCCTAAACGGGCCCTTCCCTGACACTCTTGTGCATCTGATCTCCCCAGAACCCTAGGCCCCTAGGACCAGCCCAGGGAAGGGCTCCTCCCACCAACCACACAGGGAGTTAGTAGTAGCTTGGTGTTTTATTCCTATCAGGTAATACACTGAAATGGCTGCTTTAGATATGTTTCAACACCTGAAGTTATAAATTGAGCTAAACAATGATGGATGAATTGACTGACCAAAAAAAAATAGCCTTTTGTATCATAGAGGAGTACGTGAGTTTTCAGAGTGCCTGATGTGCAAGGTCTCCTGCTAAACTCTTGGAAGTTTAGACAAGCCAACACTTCACCAACCTGTCTCCAAGGATTCAAGATGTAACAAGATAAGTCAGTCAGGTAACTGTAATGCAAAGCCGGTGTGTGGCATGAGAGAGAGTTACAGAGACCTGGGCTTGGCCAAGTTCTTCTCCTGGATAAAGGAATTGAGAACCGATACACAAAAGAGTGCTGTCGTCCATGTTCTGAAGAAGGGTCAGATTTCAACAGGTAGCTCAGGGGGGATTAGAGCAGACCAAAAGCTTGAGCAAAGGTCCTAACGGGGACTTGTTTCTCAGGCGGCCCTCCAGGATGTACGAGTGATGGAAGGCCTGACTGGTACAGGGAAGGAATCCAGGGTCCAATGGCGGCCTCCCTGCCCACCAGCGTAGTCCAGGCTGTCGCTCACTGGGGTCCTACTGGAGGCTGCAGAGAGATGTGTGGGAAAAGAAAGGGCTGGAAAGTCACAGAGGTCCCCAACTGCCAAGACACAGAGTTTGAACATAATTCGTGGAGTCTTAGGGAGACATAGCACAACAAGTAACATTCTCAGACTCACACGTGCGCAAGTGTGTGTGAATGAGTGGTGTGTATGTGCGCGCCTGGTGCGCGTGAGAGGTTGTGCACGCGCGTACGTACCTGCGGGAGTCTGTGTGGGCGTGGCGGGTAGTTGGTGGGTGTGCATGGTGTGGGTGTGTATGTAAGGGTCCAGCTCCAATAACACCCCCTTTTTTATGAGCTGCTAATCTATACCAAAATCATAAGCATGTAATTCTGGAACAGCAATATCATAACTACATCAACATAACTACTTTAAAGGGGCGTTACTTCTGCCGGGCCCCGCGTATGCCTGTGCGGTACGTGCCTACGTTTAGGTGTGCAGGTGTGTGTGTCACGCGCCTGCGTGCACACGTTAAAGCGTGGGGATGAATGTGTAGATGTGTATTAGTATGGGAGTGTGTGAACGGGATGGGGGTGAATCAGTGACAGCAGAGACTAGTCAGAGTGGTGGGAGCGCTGAGCTTCGTGCAGTGACCACTTGATGGGCTCAGGTAGGATTCAATGGTTCCACCTCACTCCGGACATAGCCCAGGCTTGGGAGGGAGGCTGCCAGCCCAAGGACCTCTGCTGCCCTGGCCAGGAGCTGAGCCCTGGCACTGATCCTCTCTGACACCTCCTGCCCATCGATGAAGGACAACCATCAGTAAAAGATCCGTGCCCCCGCCGCTGTGTGCTTCTTCCCTTAGGGAAAGGCAAGTCTTCCTTTCTTGTCCTTTTTTTCTTCCTTGTATACCCTATTTTTTTAAACTTTGTGTGTGTGTACATACGTAATTTTAAAAACATAAGCACAAGGAAGAGATGTATCATACAACCCCTATGGGGTTTTATTTGGACCCCATTCTTCAACCTGTCGCTTATTAGCAATGTGACCTTGGATAAGTTACGTAACTTACTTCCTCGTTCTGCAAATGTTTGGGAAATGCCCAATATACACCTAGCACCGTGCTTCCTGCTGGGGCAATTTCAGGAACAAAGCGGGGGTGGAACTTGCTGTCTAGCAGGAGAGCTAGACGTTAGAACAAATCACACAACTCTTTATACTTTGAGAAAAGTTCTGAATCAAATGTACAGGGTGCTCTGAGTGCATTTGGGGACGTGTTTTCCCCTGGGGATACTGGAAGAAGTCACCACGTCTGTTAATCGGGGGTATTGGCTCTGAGCCAGCAGGGTTGCTGTGAAGATTAAAGATGATTGTGTGTGTGTAACGCGATGCCTGGTAACACAGTGGTCATTATTGTATTATTGTGGTGGAGGCAGAACATTCAAGAATGTACCTCTTGGCTCACGTTATGGACAGAGGAGGGATGACATTGGATGCCAATGGCTTCTTCCTTCAACAGGAGGGGGCTGACCACCTTCTCCCCACAATCCCCCGGAGGCTGGGTGACAAGGCCAGGGAGGCCACCAAGCTGTGACACAGCAGCCACCAACCAGCATCCAGAAGCAAAACATCTACGGGCTGGAGCCCTGAATGGGGAGAAGCAGTGGCAGAGCTGAGCCAGCAGGCCCACCGGTGACATAGATGTGTTATAGATGGGTCACGTGCTCCAGCGCAGGGAGGGAGCCCCGCCGCCACAGGAGTCCTGGCTTCCGGGCCAGATCTCTGCTCAGGCCCCGCCCCCCCGTACGCAGCACCGGCTTGAAACACAACGGGTGAAACGTGCATCACAGACTCTGACCCACACACACTTTTCCAAATCATCAACATCTCTCGGGGCGAGCCGCAGCTCCTTCTGAGGTCTTACAGGAAGCTGAGCGCAGTTTTGCCATGGCGGATCCTGGTGACAAGTAGATACTCTGCGTTCACCGAATCACCAGCCCCTTAAAGAAAACCCTAGTGGATGTTGGAGGATAGAGGTTTGCTTCTTCTTTTTTTTTTAATTGTGGTAAAATATACATAATGTACGTTTAACATTTTAACCATCTTCAAAGGTACAGTTCAATGGCATTAAATACATTCACATTATTGTGCAGCCGCCACCACCACCACCACCACCACACATCTCCAGAGCTCTTTTCAACTTGCAAAACTGAAACTCTGTGTCCACAAAACAGCAACTCCCCATTCTCCCCTCCACCCTGCCCCTGGTACCCACCCTCTTAATTTCTGCCTCTATGAGTTTGATTGCTCTAGTACCACATATAAAGGGGATTATCCAGTGAAGCCCCTCTACATGCCTTACTTAGCATGAAGTCCTGGTGGTTCGTAGAAGTTAATGCAGCTTCCACATGAGTATGAGCCTGGGAAACAGGTTAAATATGCAGCACATCTGGCCAGAGAAGTTTCACAGCAGATTGCAAGGAGAGTGGGCAGGTGAGGTAGACTGCCTAGGTTTGAAGACTGGGTCCAGCATTACGAGCTGTGCGATTTGGGGCAAGTCACTTGAACTCTCTGTGCCTGGTCTTCCTCACACATCAAATGGAAATAATGACAGTGCATATTCATGGGGCTATTGTGAGGATCAAATAAATTAATGCATGTAAAACACATTAATGCCTGGCACATAGTCCATCCTGGACAAATATTAATATAATTTAAAAATAAAAGACACTCAACTATATGTCTTAATGTAAAATTATAAGGTTTATATTCTCAGGAAACACAAATATTTTGAACTAATTATCGTGAAGAAAGCAAAAATGTCTACTTTCAAAAAGCAGACCTTATATTCATTTGGAAATTAAACATATATTTTCTATTGGAGACATAGAAAAATTTGTCAAATACAGCAACCCTTAATCTTAAGAAAAGATGAGATTCTGGATAAGTTTACAGACGATATGCCCCAAACCTCTCCCTGACCGACCCCACAAACAGGAGGGCATTATCCTTCTGGTCGTGTTCAAGAACAAAAAGTTAAACAGAAAACACTGGGTGATGAAACAAAATGTCTTAATATCACTAATATTTGGAGGTTGAAATTTGGAGATATTAAAAACAGTGGACTCTCAAAGAGAAAAACATCCTCAATTATTGCATATTTATGGGAGAAATTTCCTCGTTATTGAATAAAGAGATGGCTGTTCATCTTAGAAAAACTCATTTGATGGATTCTAAACAGTCAAAAGGATTATGCTGACTGTAGATTGTGCAAACAGAATTCCTTGTTTGCACATTAACTTTTCCTGCCCCGTTTTCTCTTCCTCATCGAGTGTCATCACTGTCACTTTGTGGCTTAACTCTGCTGATTCCCCTCCCAGAGTCCTGTCCTCTTTTGTGGGAGAGGCGTGCTGCCTCCACCATGGGGCCTGGGGGTGACCTCCCGATGCCATAGCCAGGTGAGGTTTGCACAGTGCCTTCGTCCAGTCACCAGCTGACTTCTTTTATTTTCCCACCCCTTTTATGAATTTGGCATGCAGCTTTGGGATAGGCCAAAATCCAAAAAGCCTAATTCAGTTTACTGGGGAACCATGGAGAAGATGATTTGGGTCAGGCCAGGGGTTTAAGAGAAGGACAGCCAGAGGTCAAGTCCCTGCTCCAGTACAGAGTCTGAAATCAAGTGGTTCTTCACTTACAGCAGGACTGTAAGGACAAAGAATTAAATGACTTTGACACCACAGAGGCCCTTTCAGAAATACAGCTTCCTTTTTGGAGAGAATACTCATACTTGTTTCTTATCTTAAGCTTTTACTTGGCCCTTTTTGTGCTGTGTTGGCCCTATTAGAATTTGCTGTCTTACAGGGTTTTTCTGAAATGTTTACTCAAGAAGCACACGGAATGCACTCTGACAGGTGGGGCCCCGTGTTCCTACTGTTTACTGAGGCCTTTGTTTTCCAGGTATCACATGTCTCACGCCTTAATCAAACATTTTATTTGCTAATGAAGATTCAAGATTTCAGCTGCAGGGAAGGGGAAGGGGAACCGGCGGAAATTAGAAGAATCCACTGAAAGGGGAACTATTTTATTAATCGTATTTTTAAAAGCAGGTTTTCAAGAGTACTAGAAAATTCCCCTAAAGACTTTTCATTAGAAAGAAAACACGATACGTGTCGGGGTATACAAACAGGAAAAGGGTGAGAGTAGTTGTTTTTGATCATCTCAACCAAGGGGAAATTTGTGTGAGGTAAACAGTTCTCAGAAATGGCAACCACCTAATGAATTTGCTTTTAGGTAGTCGTGGTGTCCTCCCAGTCAGGCTTGGACTGGAAGTCCACACTATGGCTACTAAAGCCGGTGTCAAGTCAGGGGGCTAGCTTGGGACGTGAAAGAATTAACCCAGGACCCAAAGTGATGATGACTTCACTGCCAGTGAGTAACATAGAGAATATTGTCTAATTTGCAGGGATTAGAAAATCAAAACAAGACAGAATTTTTAAATACCTAACAATGATAGCATAGAAATTGACAGAGAGGTTAATTATAGGTAAAACACATGGACATACTTAGATTATTCAAAAGAATTAAGTATTAGCATTAGACTTGTAAATTAGGTATTCATGATAGTTTCTAGGGAAGCCACAAATAGCTTAGAAATAGAGTATATAACTTCCAGAGATGGATGAACCTGGAGATCATCTTGCTAAGCAAAATAAGCCAGACAGAAAAAACCAAAAACTGTACGACTTCACTCACATGCAGAATAAAAAACTGAAAGCAACAAAGAAAAAAAATGAACAAACAAACAAATAACCCATGGACACAATTAATAGTTTAATGTTTATTTGGGGACCAGTGGGAGGGGAGGGGAGAAGGGGAAGGGGTCAGAGAGGAGTAAGGGAAAGCTAACGTATGGTGATGGAAAGAGAAGTAAAAATAAGACTAATAAATGGATAAACTTCAAGCAAAACTAATCAAGAAAAAAGATGAAAGATACAAATAAACAACATTATGAGTAAAGGAAGAAAAAGGACCAAACCACAGATGTAGCAAAGATTATAAACATAAAGACATTTATAAAAATAAGTTGAAACTTATGTGAAATGCACAAAGTCTTTTTAAAAATAGGAATTACCAAAAATGACTTAAGCAGTAATAGAAAATCTGAATGGTTTGATAACTACAAATAATGTTAAATTGGTAGTTTAAATCTTCCCATAATAAAACTCTAATCCCAGATGGTTTTATAGGTGAGTTCTCCCCAAATACAAGAACAGATACTTTCAATTTTACCAAACTCTTTCACAGAGCAGAATAAGAGAAATTTACTCTAACTCTTTTACCAAAACCAAAAAAAAAAACCTCACAGATAAAAATAGAGATGAATCCTAAACAAAATACTATTTAACTGAATTTTGTGTAATATATTATATTATATTGTATTTATTATATTATAATCAAGTTAGGTTTATTTTAAGAATGCGAAGTTAATTCAACCTCAGAAAATCTACTGATATAGCATAACAGATTATAAGGGAAGAGGAGATATCAACATCTTAATAAATTCAGAAAAAGCATTCAGAAAAATTCAAAATGCAGCAGACAAGGTATAAAAGAGAACTTCCTTAATCTGGTCAAAGGTGCCCATAAAAATTGACAGTAAATATCTTATTTAATGTTGAGATGTTACAAAGTATTTCCTTTGAAGTAAAGAAGAGTTTAAAGATATCCATTCTCAATTCTATTCAATAGTGTTCTAGAGGTCCTAGTCATCCTAAATGTAAGAAAAATAAACTTAAAAAATATAAGAATTGAAAAAGAAGCAAAATTATTACTATTATTACATGCAGATCATATGATTGCACAGAAAACCAGAAAATATCTACAAATTATTACATCAGAGGTTCTAGCAAGGTTACTATTAATAAACACAATGCCAATTTGTAAGAGTAAATTATACTCTCTATACCAATAACATTTAGAGTTTAAAATTTTTTAAAGGTATCATTTATAATATCAAGAAATACTATGTAGAATACTTAATAATAAGTCTAAAAAGTATGCAATAACTTTCTATAAACAGAAATCTATAAAAGTGTATTGAAAGACATTTTTAAATCCCTAAATAAATGGAGGGACATGCTAACTTCAAAGTTCAGAAGGCTAAGCTTTGCAAAGATGTCAGCTCTTACAAAATTGATTTATAGATTTAATGGCAATGCAATCAAAATCCCCAAATGATTTTTCTTGGAAGTTGATAAATTGATTCTAATATTTTTGTGAAAGAGCAAATAGCTTATTGCTGTCAAAAAACTCTGAAAGAAGATAAAGAAGGTAGGGGTCTTCCTCAACAAGATAGCAAATCTTATTTAGTATTAGTATTTAGAAGTAAAGGATCATGATTTATTTATCTTATCTTTAAATGTTTCCAGAGAAAAAGAAAAAAAGCGAGAGAAAAAATCCAGAAGAAAATGAAAGTGTAACAAAACCAGTATGTGAATCCGGGTATACACTGGGGTCCTTTGTACTAGTTTTATGCCGTCAACTAAATAAGCTTGATGCTATTTCAAAATAAAAAGACTTTTTTCTCACAAAAAACTTTTAGAAAAAAATGTAAGAGACAATCTTTATCACCTCAGGGCACAGAAGCCATTCTTAAAAACAATTTGAAGAGTGAAATGATAAAGGATAATGTTGACAAAATAAATTAGACTAAAATAATTTCTGTTCATTCAGATACCATAGAGTAACGCATACATGCTATCAACTAAGAAAAGATATCTGCCACACACAAAACTGACCAAGGATGAGGATCATGGATAGATAAAGAATTCCTGTGATACAGTTTTTTATATCAAAAAATATATGTACATTGCTATAACTTCCTATGTGCTAAGCTCCATTAAAACTATAATAACCCAATGGAAAAACAGGCAAAAAAAAAAATTAATGACACGTATTTTACAAAGGAAGAAAACCAAGTATTAATAAACATTCAAAGATGCGCAACTCATTTGTAATTTAAAAATGCAAATTACAACCCCAATGAGACCATTTCAGACCCACATGGTTGGCGAATGTTCAAAATCCTGACAATGTTAAGTTTTTATAAAGATGTGGAACAACAAGATGTCCTACGCCACAGTGCTGTGGAAACCGATTAGAGGTGGCCCTTCAATTCTGCTTCTAGATACTAATAGACACTAGCAAAGTTCTTATACCTGTACTCTAGGAGACAAGTATATGATGATTTATAGCGTTGTTTGTAATAAATTAAAAGACTGAAAGCAACCTGATACTTTCATCAACAGTGAAATGAATAAATAAGATATGATACAGTCATAGAATGCAATATCCAATAGCTGCATACAGCAGCGTGAATGATTCTCCATCCCATTGAGGGGAAAAAAGGAAGTCCCTGAAAAAATATATTCAAGCAGTCATGAAATAAAGAGAGTTTGAAAAATGAGTAATGAGTGGTTAGACAAAGAGCAAAGGACATTGTGGTCACAGAGACAGGGAGCAGCATGCCCCATTTAGGACCTACGAATGCGCAAGGCCTCCTCCATCATGTTTCCCTGACATGGCACTCCGGTGCAAATGAATTCACCTCGAGGTGGCTTTTTATGAACCGTGAGAAATTCCATACAAAGTGAATTGCTTCCTGGGAATGGTTGCAGAAAGAGAAGAGTGAGGTTAGAAAGTCCATTAAGAAAGGTAAAGTATTTAGGAAAGGAATAGACATGTTTGCAGTTGAGTCCTCTCTGGGAAGCCGGGTGGGGGAAATTAAATCCCACACTTCTACCCACCCTCCAGTGGCACTCCAAAGTGGGGAAAGCAAAGGTGAATTGAAAGCGTGCTTCAGTGTGACGATTACAAAGACAGAATGAAGACGACATTAACCGGGGTATCAGAAGGGATTTTAAAAGTCAAAGACAACTAAATTAAGATTTTTCCATCTCAGACTTTTAAAAGACTCTATGTCTCTGAGATCAAAGTGATCAGTTAAGTTTTTAAAAAGTCAGAGAATGTGTCCAGAAAGAGAAAGACTTACTGTAGCAGGGCTTACAATTACTATTCAATTTATTAAAGCTTTAAATTAAGGGTCTGTTTTTACTAATGTTAAAATTCAGCTTGCAAATCTTGGGTTTTTTTATTTAGAAATAAAGCAATTGTCCAAAAATAAGAAAAGTCATTTCTCTGTTCTTTGATTAATGTTTAAATTACCTCATAAGTTAAAAGGACTAAATTATCCTCTTAATAATTTAAAATTTTCCTTAGATGTTTCATATTACAATTCTGTATTAACACATTTATACTTAATACATCCTGTCAAATGACTTTCAAGTAAAATTAAATTTAATAAGTACGTTTCTTTTCTAACATTTAATCAACTATTGTGACTCTAATAATCTTTAAAATACAGTAAAGCCAATCATTTTAATCTCACATATCTTAAAATTGGATAAAGCATACTCACAGTAGCTTAGTAATGACAAAATTATTTCATTCATATGACCCCTACAAATGCCTATCTTACATAACCACATCAGTATTACATTAATCTTTTTATTCTGGATTTACAAAATTACCCAATGAAGACCAGCATTAGCACCTCTAGCTGGCAGCAGCTACCGGGGCAAAGTCCATTTATAGACCTTGTCATTGGACTGGCCCAGCTGATACTGTGCTAGCCACAGGCCACCAAGGGGCGCCCTGGTTTATTTAACCTTGGGCTCTGTCGTTTACCCAGTTATTTACCAAAATACTTACATAATATTTTTCTGCATGCCTAGACTCCCCTTCAATTCTCTGCCCCACCCAGATTGCAACATTTTTCTTTTTACCCAACAAGAGTTCTTGGGAGATGTTTTCAGATCAGTTTATAAAGAACTCTCTTCTTTTTAATGACTGCATTTACTTTCATGGTGTGGGTGTCATTACCATACTTTAAGTACTCTTCTACTAATAAATATTTATGTTTCTAATTTTTCATTATTATAATCAACAATGTAATATAAAGCCTTGTACATATTTAATTTTTGTTTGTTCCGTTTTTATTGCGGTGTGATTGACAAATAAAAATTATGTATAGTTAAGGTATACAAAATGTTGATATATGTATACATTGTGAAATGATTACCAAAATCAAGCTGATTACATATACATCACCCGGAGTTACAACTGTGTGTGTGTGTGTGTGTGTGTGTGTGCGCGCGTGCGCGCGTGTGTGTGTGTGTGTGTGCGTGTGTGTGTGTGTGTGTGTGCATGTGAGAGCACTTGAGATCTACTTTTTAAACAAATTTCAAGTATATATCACATCATTATTAACTATAGTCAGCACGCTGTACATTATGTCTCTAGCACTTACCTTATAACAAAGTTTGTACTGTGACCAGCATCAGGTGACAACACTTTTGACTTTTCGGTTGTGAAATTCTGCATCCTCTTAATATTTTACTTTGTCACCTGTTTTATTACTTCTATAACCAATTATTTACACAAAGCAAACCTAGACTGGGGAACATTAATGCTTTGAATCATAAATTCAGGAAGGCGTTGGACTTTTGGTTAAAAGCTGAGACAGAGGAAAAATATAGTCTAGAAGAGGAAGTATCTGCAATAAAGACAAAAGCTTTTACAAACATCTTGAAACTATGGGTGAAGAAGTTTTCCAGTTGTTTCTGACAAGCAGAGCTTGGTAAATAGACTACTTCAGTGCTGTGTCTTAGCTTGAGCTGCTGTAACAGAGTACTATAGACTGGGTGGCTTAAACAACAGACATTTATTTCTCACAGCTCTCAAGACTGGGAGTTCAAGAGCAATTCACCGACAGATCCAGTGACTGATGAAGGCCCACTTTCTGGCTTGCAGACAGCCAGCCTCCTTCTCCTTGTATTCTCACTGGCCAAGAGAGATGATCTCTCTCATGTCTCTTCTTATAAGGTCATTAATTCCAGCATAAGGGTTCCATTCTCTTGACCTAGTTACCTCCCAAAGGATCCACCTCCAAATACCATCACACTGGGAATTAGGCTTTAACATCTGAATTTTAGGGGACACAAACATTCCGTCAATAGCAGCCCATTCTAACTAGTTTAAGATGTGTAAAATGTCACCCCTTTTGTCTCTATCTAGTGTCAGTCTCTATCTAGTTACAATAAGAGTAGTAATCTATGTTGTCCCTCTGCTTGTGTAAGAAGTTGGGCACATCTAAATTCCACTCAAACATTTTGGGGGTCTCTCACAACTGTCTCACATGTTTTCATAAACAAATTCATTCACGCAGTTGAGACATTATTCTTTTTAGTTTAAGCATTTTTAAATGACCTGCCATTGGCTTGCTCAAGACCCGAGTCATAATGTTCAGCTATGGTTCATAGACACACAGGGGGACCTGACTGGGTGACACTCTGCTCAGAGACTCTAGTATGACAAGGCTGGAATTCCTCTGAGTATAGAGTTTGGGGAAATAGTGAAATGGCTGTTTTCTCCTAAACAGTCACTTTTTTCTATCCTGGTCTACACGTTGCCATTCCAAAATAAAAGCGAAAACCAAAAAACACTTCGGTCTCTACAGAGTCTCGTCTTAGCTCCAGCAAACACGTGATCCAGATAGCAATGTGGGGAAGCTGACATCCCTCAGTAGTGTGTCTGGGCCGCCCATGTCCAGGTTCACTGTCTTGTATGCAAGGACACCTTCTCAGGCAAACACAAATAAAAGAAAGCCTTGGTCTTATTATTTCAACCACAGACTATGCAACAGGAATTTTTCAGCCCCCTGCTGGGTTAAAAATCACACCAATCCAGACAGTATGCAGTTTATTATAACTTTGTTCCCACTGGGGTAGCAGAAACAGCTAATATTATTGTTTTAAATGTATTGAAGCCAGGTTTTAGGGGTTATTTTTTTGTTCATACAAGGCAATAAGACCAACTTATTTCTTTTTTATTTTTTTAATTCTTCAGAACAATTGGGAGGTGTTTGGGTTTTTTTGGTTTTTTGTTTTTTCAAATCTCAGCTGACTCATTTGGTGGGAATAATTTCACATGTTGGCATGTGGTCTGACCACATTAGGAAAAAGAAAAACATAACATTTTCAAATTAAGGTATATTCAGTTATACATTCTTGATTTAATTTTTCCATTTTCTTTAACAATGTATTGACCAGTGCCAGCCCAATAAGCAAAGAGAATGTGTCTGAGATGGCCATGGCTGGAAGGTCAGTCCACGTGAGTCTCATTGTTTCAATCAGGTAAGTCGGTCGTTTCAGTCAGCTTGAGTAGAGGAGGATTTCTGCAAGAGAGGAGTACTTCGGGGAGCTTGAAATTGCACACCTGCAGAAATGAGTATCTGTTAGTGACTAAATGCTTGCTTGCCCTTTCTCTTTATTCCATTTTCCCCAACCCCATCCTGATGTCCTCCCCCTTCTACTTTCTTTTGTGTCTTTGCTCCATTGGCTTCTCATGGCAGGCAGACTCTCTCTGTTTGCTGACCAGTACTCATGGCCCAGAAAGGCTGCTCTAATCCAGCCTTTTAATTGAAGAAGTATCCATGGAAAAGCAGAGACTCTTCATCTTTTAAATCAAATTTTTGTGATTTATGTCTGAGTTTTTCAAGGTTGAATCAGATGTCCCTGATCTCCTGTTATAAAAGCAGTTGCCCCGTGCCATTCTTCCGCAAACCCTGTGAAAGCACTTGGCAGAGTAGGGGCTAGCCTTCACAGGCACCCTGAACACGGGCACCACACTCCTGGCATTCACATTTGAACCTCCTAGCAAATCCACCCTACTCCCCCTGGCAGATAGTGAGGTGAGAGGCAAACTGACCATCTTTGTGAACCTGCACGTCGTGTTTGGTTTTGCAGAGAAGGCCCAATAGAGATGGGACTAATAATCCCAAGGTTCAGGTGTATAATGCTTATTTTTGAAAGTACAGTAACTGAGGAGGAATTATTACAGTATTATAATATTTTTCAATATATCACTAGAGGCACCATTTATTTTTAACCAAATAGGTATTAATTTAAAGCATGCAAATAATTCCTTTGACGTAGGAATTCCACTTCTCAGAGCGTATACTAAGGAAATAATCATAACAATACACAAAATGCTATAGATAAAAGTGCTCATTACAGATACGTATAACTGGAAAAAAGCCACATATCTAGTCACAGAAATTTTGACAACCAATATATATTCCATGCATGTGGTCAGCTATCATTTAGCCTTTAAAACTCATCTTTTTGAAAACTATTTACTAACACGAGAAAATATTCATAATATGCTAAGGACAAAGCAAAATATAAAGTTGTATGTCTACTACTAATTTCATCTTAAATTATTTGCATGTAATTGATTTAGATGAGAAGGAAATGCGTCAAAGTTTTAATAGTAATTATTTCTGAAGGGTGGGGACATGGGTGATTTTAAATTTTTTCTTGATTATTAACTTATTTTTTCTAATTGTCTAAGATGGATGTATATTGTTTTTATAATATAGAATTCATTTATAAGATCTATTCTAATGGCTTTGATACATAATTTTCTGATTGGTTACTTCTGCTTTCCATCTCACAACAGTAGTTCAATAAAATGAATGCTGGGAATGCCAAATGGGAGAAGAGAGCCAGAAAAAGAAAATAGTGAACTATTATGAACCATGATGAGAGTTTGCTTTTATTTTTTAGCTCATCTTTTGTTCTTGTGGGTAAGGTCCCATGGAAACCAGCAATTTTTGTGTAACAGTAGCTATTTATTTTCTTACTTTTCATTATAAAATACAGATGCCCTGATCTAATGTTTATCATCACCAAGAGTAAGTTGCTTCTGATACATAGAAAGACTGAAAAGTTCTGTGAAAATGGTCATGCCCATCTATTTTTTTAATAAATTGTTAAGTTTATTATTATAGTGAAGTGTTGACAAGCACGGCAGAGATTTAAAATGTAGTTCCTTTTTGAAATAAATTATTCAGCATTTTTACTGGCTGAAGGTTTATTTGGCAGTAATTCTCTTGGTTAAAATTCCCTGAAGTTTGTTTATATGGCTATTCTGGTTCTTTATTTTAAGTATATCAGCATTTTTCCACAGCTCCAAGCTATTCTCATCTCAGCATGTAGGAAGTTAATAGGTAGCACAGAAGCTCATTATTGTAATCCTAGTAAAAGCATAATTGGCTGAAGAAACAAGGTGCAAATGCCATCCCGTCTGCTACCCTGAGGGACCTACGAGGATGGCCACAAACTCAAACTCATCGTGGCAAACAGGACCACTAAGCCCAGTGACCGGCTCAGCCACATTCAGTCCCAAATCATTTACAGGCTCTTCCCATAGGTATGGAATGAGGCCCACTTGGGACTTCGTGTTGCTCATGTGACAAAACTTCCTAAGATAGTTTTAAGAAGCATAAAAGTAATGCATTCTATGTCAGGTGGTTACCCACCTGGATTGTACACTTATTCCAGTGACACCACGGTTTTTCAAAACATCTGTGGAATGCCTATTGGAAATTGCTCTCAGATGCAGTTTATGAAATGCATCACAAAATTAGTCTCATTAGTTTCTAATCACATATGAATGAGATTAAAAAGTTAGATTACTCAATTTATTTACCAGACTGGGCTCCAGATGCCTTTCACATTTTCTAAATAGCAGATGCTCTCACAAAACCGAAGTTTACCACTAATAAATCCTTCAAAACCACATGCTTTGGGCTAAGACAGGAATTCCAATAAGAGAATTCCAAAAGAGATTAAAATAATGGAAGAATCACTGGAATAAGTGTACAGACTTTCAATCTAACATCTCTGAACTGGGCATTTGGATCTGCAAGATCAGGCACACTTTACACGTTATTAAAAAAAAAAAAAATTCTAACATTCTTTCAATCAACTCGTAGGGGAGTGCCGGGCACTATCTCTGGGGTTGCAGAAGAAAACATACGTTGTGTTTAGCCTTAGCGCTAAGGTGTTTCCAATCTTGAGAAAACCAATATTAACAAGTGGTCTCACATGCTACTTTGGAATTATGCTCATTTGAACAACCTCAGAAAAGGACTTATAGAATAAGGTGCTTCGAAAGTAACAAAGTGAGGAGGAAATTTTTGACATCCTTTTCTTCTTTTTTTTTTTTTCTTTTTTTGTGCAAGACTTTGAAGCAAAGCAGCTAAATTTAATTTGAATGCCAATATAGCCTCTGATGATTTGGGGGGCTCCCGCAGCTGGAGTATACAACCAAAGCTACTTACTTACCTCGCAGTCGTTGTTATGAAATGAAAGACAAAAACCTTAAAATGCTGTTTAATTCAAGTATCTTTACTATCATCTGAAGCAGCACCAGCATTTCTTCTGGTTGTTGGGTACACCAGGTTTCATCCCTTTAACAGAAAAAAAAAGCAAAAATAGTTTAGGAAGTTCAGTTAAAGTTAATTCAATTTCAGTCAGCAAATAAAATGTAGATACCAGGAATGGTGCCAAGATATGAGGATACAAAAATGAATCTTCTGATGAGATTTCTTCAGTTATAAGGAATTTCATCCAAGTTACCTCAAGTTTTGGGATCTTGCTGAGAAAGTAATAGGGATGCACACTTGCCCAGTTCCCAGCTGGGAGCAATTCTGGAAGCACATCCCCCTACTTCTACCTGTTTATGTATCTGGAGATCCCCTAAACTTAGAGGTGTCTTGAAATGTCCAAAGTAGTGTCTTGAAGTGTCCAAAGGTGTCATAATCTTGCTCATGAGATAATAGTAGCTTGGCAGACAATATCTAGAAAATAGGACCTTTGATGGTCCCATCCAGAAGATGACCAGAATCTCAACAAAACGGAGCTGCATTGCAGTGGGAACGTCAAAGCATATGTCATACCACAGAGCATCACCCCGTGTTGCTTGGAGCTCTTGGTCCCCTGTGGGAATTCAAGGCTGTGACTCCCAAATTTGGAGGTAAAGGACATTCAGCTGATTTTCTACAGCTAGATCCCCTTTTCCCTGTCCCATTTCCCAAGCCCCACCCTTTTCTCTGTTATGTCTTCAAGGACTGGTCCACGTGAGAGAATAACCTTGCACATTTTTTTCATAGATGATGTCATCATTACAATGATGTTTTGGCCTCCCTTTGTTTCAACCCCCCACCCCCCACCCATGAATCTCCTTGATGAGCAAGCAGTACAATATTGTTGGTACTGAATCTCAGACTAAGGAATATTACTCATTCAACCCAGGGGTTCTCTCTTTGTTAGACATTATTAACCAATTATTCTCGACTGTCTAAAAATATTAACCATTATATCCAATCGTCTAGCAATCCATTCCTAAACTCTCATCAGTTCACATTAATTCCTCCCTGCTGGCTTGAAAAATGAAGATATTTTACTTCTTGTTGAAAGTACATGTCCTTTTTGACATATAGGCTTGCAGATAGGCCATTAGTATTCCTTTAAAGTTACCATTATACAAAGTAGTAGATATCACTGAAATTTAAGGATGTAAAATTGGTACTGTCTATTCTGTTCATTAACTTAATTTGAAATAAGAAATATACATTCAGTAAACTTAAATTACTGGGGTTAATGGTTCAAGGTGGGTAAGAAATAAAAATGATATCTCTAGGAGAGATTTGGGAACAAAAAGAGAGAATGTAAATTGCTCTGGCTTTTTCTGTGACCTTATTAATATCCCTAAGAGCTTTAGGAATATATTTTTAAATCATGCAAACTTGTATTGCCTTTGACATTTCAGTCACCTTTGTGACCGGGGATTTAGAAAATAAATTATTAGAATGGAAATTACCCTCAATTTTGTTCAAATCTAAAGATGACAATGTGTATATTAGTATTTTTTCCTTTGCCATCCAGGTAAGAGTCCCCTAATGTATCTTGTCTTCTAACACTCCCTCACACACCCGTTTTGAATCTGCGTGTGGTGAATGACATGTTTACTCTTTCAAAGTATCTCGTGCCGGCATGATCAGCATGTAGGTAGGCTTTAGTCACTGAATTGTAACTATTCTTTAGACATTATATAGTGTCTAATATAGGGATCTGATAATCAAGTTTATGGACGTGCCACTGTGTGCTTACGTTGGCAGCACTGAACAAACAACTCGGTAAGGTGTCATAACCTCAGTATGTCTGTGTCTCACTGCTGTGTTCGTGTCGACCTGTGACAGTGTCCTGCTGAGTAGCGTTTGTTATTGGTGTTGCATGTTTTTTATTCGTCAGGAGCTTGAATTAGAGCAATGAACAAACATTAAATTTCTTGTTAAACTTGGCAAGAGTGGAGGTAAAATCAGGGACATGTTAGTCCAAATTTACAGAGATAATGCCATAACAATGGCAGTGTACAAATGGATTAAATGTTTTTCTGAGGGGAGAGAAAGCATCATTGATGAAGAGAGGTCAGTGCAGCCGGTAACAAGCAGAACTGATGAAAACATTGCAAAAATGTGTCGAATTGTGCATCAAAATCATCAACTGACTGTGAGAAGCATGGCAGACCAAGTAAACATCGATAGAGAAACAGCTAGGAAAATCTTAGCTGAAAATCTTGGCATGAAAAAGGTGTGTGCAAAAATGGTCCCAAAGGAGCTCACCAATGAACGAAAGTAAAGGAGAGTCGAAGTTTGCCAAGACCTTTTGGAGAGTAAAGACGATGTTTTGGGCCATGTTATCACTGGTGATGAAACATGGGTGTACCAATATGACCCTGAAACAAAAAAAAAAAAAAAAACAAATCTAAGTGCATGATGGAAGTTAACCAGTTCTCTATGACCAAAAAAAATGTTCTGTCAGTCCAAATCAAGAATCAAAATAATGCTGCTAAACTTTTTTGGTATCAGAGGGATTGTTCATTATGAATTTGTACCAACTGGACAAACAGTCAACCAAGTTTCCTATTTGGAAGTGCTGAAAAGGCTGCGTGATAAAGTTTGATGAAAAAGACCTGAACTTTTCACCACCAACTCATGGCTCTTGCATCACGACAATACACCAGCTCACACGGTGCTGTCTGGGAGGGAGTTTTAGCCAGTACACAAATAACTGTATTGAAACGCCCTCCCTACTCACCTGATCTGGGCCCTAAAGACTTTTTTTTTTTTACCCAAAGATAAAGAAGTATTGAAAGGAAGACTTTTTGATGACATTCAGGATATTAAGGGTCATACAACAACCATTCCAGAAAGAGTTCCAAAACTGCTTTGAAGTGTGGACTAGGTGCTGGCATTGCTGCACACCTTCCTAATACTTTGAAGGTGACCCTAGTGATATGCAGCAATGAGGTATGTAGCACTTTTTCTAGAATGAGTTTGTGAACTTAATTGTCAAACCTCATATATCAAGCATTGAATTTGGATTTTAGAATATAAAGATGAGGAGAGTGTCTGCATTCAAGGAACTAAGTCTGTTTTGAAAAATAAATGGATAAATGACTAATTATGACAGAATGTGATGAATACATTAGTAAAAATATGGACAAAGTGCTTTGGAAGCATAGAGGAGGTAGTGAATAATATATTTTTGAAAAGCTGAGAATTAGCCCAAGTTATATCAGCCATCTTTTGAATAAACTAGTATGGCAGTTGAAAAGTGGATGAATTGTGTATGCATACACACAAACACACAAGAGTACAAGTTTAGCATAAAATTGTGTTATGTTTCTATTTCACAACTGAGGAAATCAAGAAAGTCTTGGTCAGCTTCAGGGCCACCGGGGCTGAACCTGCCATCGTCTGGCATGTTTATGCACTTTTTTTCTGCCTTGTTTGCTAGAGAATGTTTTGCAGCCATAGACCTTGTGATTTCCAAGCGCTCAGAAAAATGCTATTCGACCACTGAACAAATTATTCTTGATTGCTTTGGATTAAGAATCACTACTCTGCTGACAATAAGCCAAAACAGCCTGCAGGAAGCAAGGTATTTTGTTTGAACAGAACATAAATCAAAGCTGGAAGTGGGCGCTGCTTGCGTGCTCTGTTCTGAAGCTCTCTGGAGTCTGTGCATTCTGTCACCAAATTCCCGCTTCCAGACCTCAGGAATACGGCTTCACAGGTCTGTCTATCCCAAACTTTCACTTCTCATTGCTTTGGTTCTGTGGCTGGTTTCTAGGCCTATTTCAAAAATGCAATGCAAAATTATAATTTCATGAAATATTATGCAATTCTCTCTAATGGTAGGCCACCAAAATTATCAAATTTCATCAATTACCCAGCTATGCAAATAACTAACCAATAGTTACACTTTGAATGATTCACAGAAGGGAAGATAAATGGAATGCTTTCAAACTAGATGCAAGCCCCTCATGGACCATGATAGAGTTTTTCCTCTCGGGACAGATACACAAAGAACTGAGTGATGACCGAGGGGCGAGGAGCACTGCTGCCTCTGTGATGTGTCCCTCAGATGAATGAACACCCGCCTCCAGAGGTGACAGTGGTCAGTCAGGCCTCAAGGCTGTGTGAACTCACTGTGGGATCTTGGTTGAGCTATTTTAACTTCTTCCTAGCCTAGATAACCAACTTACAAAATAAATTAGAGAACTGTATTGAATGTGTAAGACTCCTATAAACAATGGTAGAAAAGCAGAGAAAACCCACTTTCATTTCATTTAAATACAACACTGCTATGGACTGAATGCTTGAATTCCCCCAAAAATCATATCATGAAGCCTCTAATGTGATGATACTTGAGATGGAATCTTTGAAAGGTAATTAGGTTAGAAAGGTGGGGCCTTCATGATGGGATTTGTCCTTGTGAGAAGAGAAAAAGAGCTGGTTCTGTCTCTGGGTGAGGACACAAAGAGAAGACAGACAGTCATCTACAAACCAGGAAGTAGGCCCTCACCAGACATAAGAGCTGCTGGGACTCTGGTCGCCCCAGACTCCACAACTGTGAGAAATAAATGCTTGTTGTTTCAGTCAACCAGTCTGTAGTAATTTGTTATAGTAAGTAGTTATAGTCGCCTGAACTAAGACTATTATTTAGAAATCAAATGATACATCAGGTCAAAGAGTCTCATATTTTTTTATATTAGAAACTCTTTGTTTTGGCTTTGTAGCATCTTTACATTTCTCTCCTTTTTTTTCAAATATATGTATATATGTCGTATGCATAATTTTTATATAGTACATTTTTATGCTAGAAGTGATAAATGCTCATAGTAAAAATAGTACAGTACTCCATATTATACTGTAAGACAACATAGACCAATGACACAGATGGGTGATAGACTGGGAGAAAGTATTTTAAACATCTGTAACTCACATGATAGAATATACTAGAAACCCCAGCAAATTGGCAAGGGAACAAAAAACAAAAAACAAAACAAAACAAAAACCTGTAGAAAAGTGGGCAAAGGATACAACTAGACAATTCACAGAAGAGAAAACTCAAATAGCTAACTGGTATGTGAACAAACACTCAGACTAGCTTGTAATTTTGAAAAATGCAAAGTTTTGAGAACCTACCTTCACAGGCCTTGCACCAGGCCCCTATTTGTCTATTGAAGAAGAACTGAACAAGTGAACAGATACACTTTGAACAGGAAGCGTTCACCTTGGCTACTCTGTCTCACCTGTACCTCTCCCAACCCCAGGCAAGAGGTACTGCTGAATCCCAGGCCCCACTTTGGACTTGAACTTCATCTCCAACCGTAACATCTACAATTAGGTACGATTTCTTCAGCCTTTGACCTCCCAAAGTGATTTGCTTGTACCTTCCCAATGGCACTAACCGTATGTTGCCTTCTCTCATAGTTCTTTGTAGATTTGTCCTACAACTCACTTCCAAAGGCAGGAACTCTTAGTCATCCAGAATTCTCTGCCCAACATTTTGTGCACAATGGGAGTCCCATAAATATTTATTGAATTGAACCAAGTGGCAGTGTGGCATGTTAAGCTGTCAGCTACTAGTCAGAAAATCATTTGGGCTTTGAAAATGAAGAAAAACCAAGGGAAAAGAGATGACAAAGTTGACCTAGATCGGCAGCTTCCAAAGTGTGCCCCACAGAACACAAATCCTATAAAATACTGTTTGAAGAAAGGGTTTTGGGTCAAGTGATTTTGGAGAGTACCACATAATATGTCCCCACCCACCCAACCCCATTGGGAATAAGAAGCAGTGCTGTGCTGGATGGAGAACAATCTCGCTTGTCTGAGTCCACTGTTGAATTTTTAAGAATTTTGGGGGCCAATTGTTAAAAGCGGTAATTACCAAAAACTAAATAGCACAACTCATAGTTAAATAAGTTATATTAAAAACAAGGACAAAAGGTAATAATCACTCAAAGCAATACTTCCTATATTATTTTACTCCGTTTTGCTTTGATGTATTTGAGGTTATTTATGCCTGTCACAGATGTGTTGTAGAAGTACCCTAGGAGGGCGTGCTACGGGGCAGCTCATCCCAAGTACACAGACACCGATGTTGTGTCGGGTGCTTGAAATCAGCTGTGTTGGGAATATTAACACCACAGAAATCAGCAGGTGCTACAAAGCAGGAGAACCGCTTGTTAAACATTCATCCGGCCAATCCTGGTCACAGACATCACCATCTATTAAAACCCCTGATAGCCCTTCAACAAACACATCTGCATAACTCTCTAAATCACTATTCTGAACTTTATTTGATCATGAAATTTTTTTAATGCATAATATCTACTAACATCCTGAGAAAATACTTTGGGCCAGATGACCGCTAAGGCCTTCTCTAGTTCACACGACCTCTGTAAATGACAAGCCTTCACATACAAACTTACTGTCCCAACTTACTAGCTTGTCAATTTATTAAGGGTGTGGATATGGTTAATCAATGCTACCTTTAAAAGTAAACTCAAAATGATCTTAAAAGATTTCTACTTCCTAGAAAATATTCATTGGTTTATTTATGATTCCTCGGTTGAAAGTTAATTTGGTTAAGGGTAGAACATCAGATAGAAAGATTTTATTTGCATTCCATCCATAAGTAAGGAACTCAATGCCTCTAAATCTCATTTTTCTCATCTGTAAAAAGGGGTACTACACAGGATTTTTGAGAAAGCAGACAAGATTACATATGAGGAGTGACATGGACAGTCGTGCAGTTACTTGGGAAAGGAAACACAACTTGGGTGTTTCTCTCTGAAAGTGGTGCGATAAATATGGTTTATGGACTACCTTTAATAAGTTGGTCCGATCTCAGAAGTCTTCTCCCAAGTTCCCATACCAAAGTGAATAAAATCCTGGCTCTGACTCCAAAGTAACCTCCCCGCGCTCCCGGCGAGAGCTCCAACGTGGTTGTTAAGATGCCCCTGGCTTCATGGCTGAGCTCACAGGAAACTGCAGATATGTTTGCAAAAGAGCTAATTGAAGCCGATTGTATCCAGACTGATAGTAAATGTGAGTGCCGCTGGGTGGTCCCAGGACAGATGCAACTCATGGCAGAGCGTTTTCAAGAAGGGGCCCTTACTACGAGCAGTTACAGTTCGAAGAGACCACGTGTGATTCGACAGAAGCTCAGAGAAAGCTGATTTTATCTCCTAGGCCAGCTTAATGTGGCACAAACCCACTTTGGAATAATATTTCATAAATATGGATGTCTTCCTTTTTGCTAAGGGTCTAAAAATGTTACCTGACCTTTAGGAGGTCACTTTCAAAAGGACGGATGAAGAGAGGGGAGGAGAGATGGGAGGGAACGCTGTAGCTTGCTCTCTGCCTCTCTTTGATCCCCAAACACATAGAAGCTTGGCAAAATGCCCAGCACAAGCTTCCTGCTTTGGCGGGCCCCCACCCAGGGGCCCGGGGCCTCATCTGAGGGCCACAGGGCAGCCTCTCTGCTTCTGCCTGCAGTGACAGTGTTCTAGTCGCTTCTACGCCAGAGCAGCATGGGCATCGACTGGCCAGAATGGATGCCAGCCCCAGTGCTGTAAGGAGCGTCCTGGAGGCCCAGCCTGGAAGTGGCAGAGGCCATGGCGGGGCGGGCGACTCAGGGAAACGGCGAATTCCCAACCCACGTGGTCATAGTTCACGTTTTAACAACTGCTGTGAGCATGCCAGAGCACACCGGCTGAATGTAAGCCCTGCTTGTCCGTGCCCCTCCTCAGAAGTAGGACTTGCTAATGACACATTTTCCAGTTTCTTGATTCTACCCACATAGAATAACTCAGGTCTGAGCCACTGCAAAGTCCCCGGCGTAGAGCACTAACGCCGTGAGCAGCTGTGTTCTGCTTATTTATGTTACTAGAGTGTTCAGGGTCTTCACTTCATGATTATCATCTTATTTCATCTTCTGAACAGCCCTATTGGGTAAGTATTGTCACCCTTATATTATAGATGAACCCTTATATTACAGATCGGCCAGTTACTAATGAAGTCACACAACCAATAATTGGTAGGGTCAAATTTATGCATGCGTCTCCCTGGCTCCCAAAAGGGGGCTTTTTGTTCTGTACTAGACAGCAAAGTGGTTGAAAACACAGCCTCTAGAACAGTGTCCGGATTTGGACCCCATCTCTGTCATTAAGCTAGCTGTGTGACCTTATTAGATAAGTTACTCGGCACCTGTGTGCCTCAGTCTTCCTATCTTTGAAGTGAAATAAGAGCATTTTCCTCAGAGTTTTGTTGTATAATTAAATGAGTCATAAAGTCTTTGGAACCGTCCTGGTGCATAGTAACCACCCCCAAAAAATGTTCTTCTTCTCTTGTCCTTGCATCTCCCAAGTTCAGTCCATTCATGACCTGGATCTTTGTAGGTCAATGGATCTAAAATCTACTTATTAATGTCACCTGGTTTCCACTCCCAGGCCCAACAGTGCACATCTAAGAAAATAGATTCTTCAGGCTTCACTTCAGCCTTCAATATATAATTTCAGAGATAATATTAGGTGATTTTGCTACCTGTTAACACTTAGTTACACTTAATTTTAAACTTTAATTAATTGACTTATTGATTAACTAGATGAAGTCTCCCAGGGTCTGAAGGAGCCAGCTGACTCACAATTCTCAAGAGGAGGGGGCATGTCAAGCCATGAGGGGCAACATGGGGAAGCATCAGGGCTGGTCAGGAGGAAGAGGGAGCAGGGGGCAGCTACCGGCAAGAACCTTTCTAGTGGCTTCCGCAGGAAGGTCCCAGAGAGGCAGGTTAAGCTAGTTAGGATTGACCAGTTTGAACAATTTCCATGGGCTCTGAGGCAGAGAAGCTCTCCCTCATTGACCTGCTACCTGGCACTGGGGTGATGAAGGCAGGGAGACAGGAGCCCAGCACAGGAGCTGGATGGATTGATTCGTATTTGAAAAGCACGTGAGTGGGCAAGTTGTTTGCCATCTGTAGGAGTCAGCTAGCCCTGGCGGAGTCAGCAAGGCTCCCGCATGTCAAAGCATCAGACTATAAATGACATGGTTAATACACTGATGCACGGGCCCTGGATGCTTGCGGCAGAAGAAGGGACACACCAGCACAGGGAATACAGTCGATGGCATAGCAACAGCTCTGGCAGGCATCAATGGGAAACAGGCCTATTGGGTTATTGCTGTATAAGGGTGGCGAATGTCCAAGCAGTATGTTCTCTTGCACACCTAAAACTAATAAAAATAAATAAGCAAAAGAAGAAATAATTTTTAAAAAGAAAGAAAGAGAAGGGAGGTAAAGGAGCCCGGCTCCACGGAAGCGCCTGCGCAGGAGCTCTCCGCCTGACTCTCGTCCTTCTCTCCCCGCCGCATCCCCGGTGGGCACCACCTTTTCTTCTCGGTGGTCTGTGTCTTGCTACTCCGGCTCATCCTCCTCCACAACACCTCGTTGTCGAGGCTCTAGTCCCCTCTTGCGGGCCCTGGAAAACCCCATTTTACCATTTTTGCTTCTCCAGAAGCCAGCAGCTCTGTCACACTTACATCCTTTCAATTAGCATATACAAACAGGCCTTTGACAGGATCCCCACCCGCGGCAAAGACACATACAGACGCACAATGGGGCATATTCATCAGCAAAATATGAACTTCTGGGTATGGGCTTACATTTCCATGGGCTTTGTCAAACAGTGGCCTGTGCCCTCCTCAAAGGGCAGGGCCAGGGCAAGCTCTCAAGCTGACCAGGCTCGGTTTGGGGCCAAATAACCTAAATACCTTTGTGGGGGTGGGGGCGGGTAGTGGAAACGCACTGAGTCACCTCTGTGCTGGGCTGGCATGGGCAGAAGCTCCAAGAGACACCTAGGCCACACCCCAAGGGTGCCATTTGCATTCTTCACTTCGTAGTGCTGGCAAACTCTATGTGAATTGTCTGTGAAGTTAGCTGGGAGGAGAACCACAACTTAGGGTCAGGATGACAAGAGTTTCTATGGCTTCTGGGGCCTTTAGAGGTCTGTCTGCTAGCAGCCAGCTTAACACGGATTAACAAAAGCAGGCATGTTTCACTGCTATTGACACTTTGTGAACAGAAACAAAGCCCTCAACGTAAAACAATCAGTTTTCCTACCTTTCGGTAACATTCTGAAGTTATGTCTTAAGATTGAAAAGATTTCTGAGAAGTTCCCCCAGCTAGAAGCATTGCTTCTAGTAAATTAAAGTGTACAGAAGTGAGACAAACATGAGCTGATTACACAATTGTTTCCCATTGAGAAAGCTTCCCATGTGAGATATTTCAAACAACTTTGAACAAGGCAACACTCCCTTCTATGTTCAAAAAAAAGCTAACACAAAAAATCCTATCTGAGAAATTGTACAAAAATTGGACTTTAAAATTCTGTCTTTTGTGGTTTAAATCTCAGTGTTGCTGTATACAATATCCAAGTTGAGGTTTCACAATAAATATGCATTTAGACGCCTCTGCAGTAGGTAAACACAGATTATCAGCAGTTATTATAAAACCCAGTCTTTGTAGAAAAGGAGTTTTTCCTCACCTTTCTCTCGGAGTACTTGTAAAACACGAAGTCCAAATGCCTGCGCTTTTCCCAACATCCCTACACTATTTCTGCTTCTCCTGAGCGTATCTTTCAACTTCTTCTCTTTACCCTCTGCCTCCCTATTCTGCCCACCCGAATGACCCCCGTCCTTTCCCCGGTTGACCTCCTGCCCACCCCTGTGTTGAGTTCCACTTCTCGGACCATCACGACCTGAAGTTATGGCTCCTTCTTTCCAATGCAGAACAATGAGTGCTGATAGGATGGCTTTGGTTCTCAGCCCAACATCACCATGAAATAGCTGCTTCATTGCTCTCTTTAAATCTGTCATTTAAATAGCTTAATGCTGTTTAATTTTTCCCTGAGTTACATCTTATCTCCCCAGGTGAATCATAAATTCCTCAGAGCCAACATGATTACTCCTATTTTTTGTATTTCTCAAGGATCCCAGTGGAGTGGTCCTAGGAGGTCATTGTGGGGGCCGGGGTGGGGGTGCCATTTAACCCTTTACTGCCTATTTTCTGTGAGTCTGTATAAACTTTTATTAAATGTCAAATGCTTTCCTTCTTTCTGGTAATCTGAAACTCTCGGGTCTGTTTGTTTTGGAACCTGGAGCACACGTAAACTGCACTGTGATGAACTTTCTTTAAAATGGGATGATTAGAAGATTTGAATAAATAAGTTTCTTCCCATCAATGACTTTTAAAGATTTGTAGAATTACATATGTGATAGCTTAGTCAGTTACTTCTTAAATACCTCTAACTCGTAGCTCCATATCCTGTTTTCATCAAACTTTCTTCTGCAGCAAAAGAGGCCAAAACATTTCCACAGCTGTGATTCCGTGAAGGCAAGCAAGATGCTATTGAGCTGGTGGGGCTGAATTACCCCTATTCACTTCATCTCCAGAAATATTAGAGGGTTTGGCAAACTGCGCCTACTTGAAATAGACCAGGGAGACCCAATCTACAAAACGGTGAGAAAGATTTTTGTTTTATTGCCAGACTTGAAACCAGACCTGAGTGGTACTTAAAATTTCAGTTACATGAGTAAAGGGGTTTCTTTACACTTGAGGAAGGGCTATTACATCTTCAAGCTGGAATACGTTTAACAAAGGAGGTCTAGGAGCCATGTGTTGGCTGCCTCTACTCATCGTGAAACAGCATGTGTTTCACGTTTGTTTGAAAACAAACAAGCGTTAAGTCCTGGGATCTGGGCCTCACTCTCAGGGGTAGAGCCGCAGTGAGTGTCCTGGGTCTGTTAGTATTCTCCCCCTCCACAAACGCACCGACCCTGGGTGCGAGAGGCACAACCCTGGCTGCTTCAGTGCGGGGTGGCACCTCGCACTGAAGCATCACCAATTTGCCTGGAAGAATGTGAACAATGCCTGTGAGTTCTACTCAGTCCCTAATCTGGTGGACACTCCATCCCGGAAGAAGCAGAGGTGACCCCTTGGCTGTGTTTTGAGAAGCCTTGGGGTATCTCAACTGCCTGCAGTCAAGCTTCAAATGCCACCATGACGGAGAGGGTTCTTTGGGTGAGGCTACCACTTCTTATTAAAATCAATACACACACACACACACACACACACACACACACACACCTGGGATCCGAGGCGATCAACAAACGCAGCTGACATCCCAGGCCCAACCTTTACAAAGCCTTCCCTGGAGCCTGCCACAGCCAGACGGCCTGAGTCACGCGGAATCTTTCAGAAGCATGTGCCTCAGTCAGCTTGCGCTGCTAAAACAAAATACCACAGACTGGAGGACCTTTCCACAGCAGACATTTATTTCTCACAGTTCTGGAGGCTGGGAAGTTCAAGATCAAGGTGCCTGCAGATTCTGTTTTTGGTGAGACCCTCTTGCTGGCTTGCATATGAATACTTTCTCCCTGTGTCCTCACATGGCAGAGAGAGAAAGAGAGAGAGAGAGAGAGAGTGTGTGTGTGTGAGAGAGAGAGAGAGAGAGAGAAGCACTCTGGTGTGTCTCTTCCTCTTCTTACAAGGCACCACTCCCATGGTGGGGGCCCCAAACTCATTTGAACCACAGTCACCTCCCAAAGGCCCCACATCCAGTTACCATCACATTCAGGGTTAGGGCTTCAACATGTGACTATGGTGGGGGGGGGGGGGAGGACACAAACGTACAGTCCATGACAGCATGAGAAGCAAAACACATGACAAGAACATGTCTGTTCATGTGTGCCATGCAGCAGGAAGGTCATGAGGCGGAATCGAGCCTGGAAAAGCCAAACCAGAAGGAAGCCGCAGGGTGAGCAGGGAGCAATTCCGTGCAAGGAGATGGGACGTCACTTCTGCGAGGAGGCAGGAACGATGCAACATCCGGCGCTGGGCTGAGGTTCGCTCACGGCAGAGCCCGAGACTGGATTTCCGCCCCTCCGGCTGCTGAGGTGCCCAGAGCCTCCGGAAATCAGGATTCTCTTCCAGCTCCAGACCAGCCCTACACATGTCCTATTCCAGAAAGTTATGGACTTATTTCTTTTTTTTTTTTTTCTTTTTGGTATGTGGGTAGCTCCTTGGCCGGGAATCGAACCCAGGCCGCAGCACTGACAGCGCCAACGCCGAAGCCTTAAGCCACTACACCACCAGGGAACTCCCCAGTTATTTCTAATGTAAGTTCTTGTCTTAAGCTTCCCTTTGCCTGAGTTCATCTGAGTCAAGGCCTACTGGAACAGCCACTAAGATCAAGTACCATCTCCAGGGCTGTCCCAGGCTGAAAGATAAGAGCAGATCCCTGTTGGGGGAAAGAGGGCTCTTTCCCCCCGACCCAAAATGCTGAAGTCATAACCGTTAGAACCTATGAATGTGACCTTATTTGGAAATAGGGTCTTTGTCAATGTAATTAAGATATAAATTAAGATGAGGTCATCTTGGAGCAGGGTGGACCTTTGATTCAATGTGACTGATGTCATTGTAAGAAGAAAAGAGACACAAACAGGGACAGACAGGGAGAAGGCCATATGACAATGGAAACACAGCAGCAAGGCAAGGACTGCCGGTGAACAAGCAAAGCTAAGGGAAAGGCAGGACCAGATTCTTCTCTAGATCTTTCAAGAGAGCATGCCCCTGTTGACACCTTGATTTCAGACTTCTGGCCTGAAAGAATAGATCTCTGTTGCTTTAAGCCACCCGGAGCTGGGTAATTTGTCAAAGCAGTCCTAGGAAACTAATATAGAATAGAATTCTTAGGGAGAGAGATCAGGAGTGTCCCAGAGTCCTGGGGGTTTGCCTGCTAAAGGGGCAAGTGTGAACACGTGCTCTAGCAGAAGACTTCGTACATGGCTTTGTAAAGACGCTGCCTGCCCGCCTGCCTGAGGTTGGGAAGGGAAGAAAAAGGTGGGGGTGCAAAGCAAGCTCCCTTGACTTTGCTGCCCCTCACCCCAGCAGTGCTCACCAGAAGTGCAGCGAGTATCCAGGAGGGGAATGCTGGCTGCAAGCAAAGGAGGATGGGGAGGAAGGCAAGGGGGGCGGGGCAGTGGGGAAAGGGGAAAGGGTGTGGGGAGGGAAGGGGGGGAGAGAGGAAGAAGAAGGGGGCAGGGAGGGGGAAGCGAGAGCAGGAGAAGAAGAAAACAAGAAGGAGGAGGGGAGAAAAGAAAGAGAGCGGGAAGTGAGGGGGAAGGGAGAAAGGGAGTGAGGAGGAAGCCTTCTGCCAGGGGAGGTACAGGCGCCTGCGATGAGGACTCGGACGTCTTCGGGGGCCATTGTTCAGCCTACCGCTGAGTCTTTAAGTAAGTATGCATTACACCGACACATCAGTGTGTCTTCCTCTACGGCAACTCAAAGAAAGAATTGCCTTTAGTTTGGCAAGATCATAAACTGGAACCTACCTACCACATTTATTCTACCCCTTTCTCCCTCCGACCACCTCTATGATGCCCTGGAAGAAGGAACGAGAATCTGATACCTTCGATGATTAAACAGACTCAGTCACTGACTTTAACAAACGTGCTGAGCCAGCATCACGGCTGAGCACGTTTACTCTGCTTCCTTATCCACCCAGAAGCCTGCAGAACACTGTACTCACCACGACCGTCAAGCATTGACTGAGACTGGCAGTTGGCACCACAGTGTTGCATCCGAAAACAAAAGGTCAATTCAGAGGGAAAAACAGAATCAGTCAAATTTGCTGTTTGACTTTCAAGTAGGCAACACAACCATTTGATTGATGGACTCATTTTTCATGGTTATTTTAGCACCTTATAACTACAAACTGTGTGCGATTTATATAACTGTACAGTAGTGCATTTACAGGGTTATCAAATGTTTTAATTCATCTATGAAATCAACATTAACCACTCCCAGCACTCATGTTTGCCTACGGCACACCCAACCTCCACCCACCCCCACTCACCACCTCCTCTCTTTCCCTTTTAGCCTAGGGCACACTTCTCCATCCAACTAGGTCACTAATTTTAAATTATTTTTACCCAACCAATATTCCCAAATGCCTACTATGTGCCAGGCACTGAGCTGGGTCCACAGGCAAAAAATGTAGCAGGGTACACAATGAAGCAGCAGGAACATTTTTTGCAAAGAAAATCTAAAGGTCTCCTACCGGTCTGGGTGAGCCCGACAGTTTAGAGAAGATTTGGAAAGGCTTTCTTGGGGTTCAGAAAGGACTCACTTGAGGGACCTGCTCTCAGTATTCTTAGTTAGGCCCCCCGAAGGTGGGCAGGCACCATTTATGAGGGGGAAATCAGGACTAGATCTTACTGTGGTTTTATCAAACCTCACAGAAACCCCCTGGGGATACAAATGGGTAAATTTGCAAAAGTGTCCCCACTGCCTATTCCAGGAGTCCACAGGATAGACAATGTGATGGACTGCTGAAGATCTGTACTCGTGAACTAGTTCTTCTTGTAGTATTTTCAAGCTTGGAAAGTTACAGCTCTGAGATAAAGGTAGGAAACTAGCTATTCAGCCTGAGAAGAAAGCCCAAAGAACCAACTGGAAATAAGATTCTACATGAAGACATGTGAAGAGGTATCAGGGGACCAAAACTTAGTCAAGACTTTTAATTGACCATCTTAACGCGACCTTAGTGGTTTGGTCTCTGCTCATGGAATCATAGGTCCTAGAGGAAACCACTCGACACAGTGATATTCAAAAGATAGCTGAGTTACTATGTTAAGTATTTGCACACATAAACAAATATATATATGATTATTCTGTATTCCATTACTTCCTCTCATTTTGTTTTAAACAATATTGGTTGACCTTTGAAATAATAATAAAAATTTTGGTATAAAAAAGTGTATATTATGAAAGTAGCTTCAATATTCAGCTTTATAATTTTCTCATTATAATGTTAAATGTTAATATTTATAATGTTCTCATTATAAATAACAAAGCAAGACATGTAAAAGATGGTCCCACAATTCCAAGAAGCCCATGTCTTATTGTCCTTTAGGGTAACAAAATATAAGATAAAGCCTTTCAGGAAGAGTTTCATTGATGGTGCTATGGTACTATTGAACTAGTGAGTGTAGGTAGGGCACTGTGTTAAAATTGGGAGGTTCTGGTCCCAGACCTCCTATTGACCAGCTCTTATACTTTAAGCTCTTGTCTTCTTTCTTTCTTCCTCCTCTTTAAGAATGAAGGGTTTGAACTAGGTGATTCCTTGTAAGTTCACAGATGTTATGGTTCTCATCATCACCAGGAAAACCACCTTTTTAAGGTTTTATTTTATTGGAACATTATCTGATAGATTGGAAAGCTCTTAACTGAGGTCTGTTGGTAGGAAAGGAGCCTTAGGGTCCCAAAGGAAACACCACTGGAAAAAATGGGGAGTTTGGACTGATAACTCAGCCTCAACTCCTGGACCAAATAGATGGGGAGAGAGGAGGGTGGAGCGGGGACAAGGATGGCAGAGGTGCAAACCCATCCAGATACACCCCTTCTTGCACAGAGGCTCTGAGATAATTTGGTTGAACACGTGAGCGTGAAGTTTAAAAAAGAAATCTGTCCCAATGGTGCTGTCAAGACCTGGCAATTCTAGATTCAGAGAAAGGGCATCCTTAAAGCATTGGACAAAAATATATTGGACTACACAGGTCCATTTTCAAAAGTGAAATGACCATCGGCTGAAAATAAATCATGGCAACCATAAACTGACGCCCACTACAGACTAATCAGGCTTTCCAGTTCTTTATCTACTGGCATTTGGGGACATGACAGACCCTTTGGACTCAACCAGCCTCCAGGATTCTTAAGTAACTGTGGAAGTGGGGATAGGTGAGATTAAGAGCAAGAAACATGGCATTCCTGCCTAATGAGGGAAATGGTAGCTCCAGCCTGTCATTGGAGAAATGAAAGACGTGTGACTATAACTGTACCTGAAGATGGTGACATGGATAATTCCCATCTGGTTGTGAATATCTAAAGCTGAATGTCGTACTCAGACAATTATCAGGATGATTGCTGTTGCTACCAGAATGTCTTAGGGCCAAGAAAGAGTGCTCTGTATACGGAAAGGAAATCAGAAGGGAGGAGGTGGGGTACCAAGGTAGACAGAGAAAAGGGAGAGATGAGAATGGAGACAGCAGGACCACACAGGGACACATTCTAGGTTTTAGGATTTGCAAGGTCCTCCTTTTCTTGTCATAAAGAGGGCTTGAAAGTGCTTTAGGGCCACAAGTATGAGTTATCACTAAGTGTCTATTAATGTAACCAGTCTCTTGTGGATAATCTGCATTTCCAGAGACTTCCAGGTAGACAGGTATTCATCTCAAAGATCTCAAAGTCTCCATACTAGAAAAGTTAGCAAGGGTATTTTCTTTTGGTCATCAATTACTAAAGAACTATAACACCAAATTTCTCTTGTATAAATGTACAATCACACATTTGTTGAAAGTCAGTTAAAGTAAATTCTTTTAAAATAAAGACCAAAATTTCACAAGAAATTAAAAACCAACTTGATAGATACTTAATCTTAAATAATAAAACTAAAACTTATAAAAGATAGATTTATATTACATTTAACAAAATTTAGGCTAAATTACAATTATGCCTTAAGTTAAAAAAAGATAAATTGCCTGAAGACTTTTTTGGGGGGCAGGATTATTATTTCTCAAATAAATTGTGTGATAGCCCAATAAGATGAAATTCACTTAATATTTATGTTTGTTTTTTATTTTTTAGTATGGTCATAAAGTAACTAGAAAAAAATTCCTTAGAACATCCTTAATTTCCCCCCTGCTTCCCTTAATCCTTTGATAATCAAATCATTGTCTGTGTAGGAATATATATATTGGCTTTACTTGTACTGTAATAGATTTTTCTCCTTCAATTGTTCATCAGGTTAACTCTGCTAGACTCTCATTGTTCAAAACTGTGTGATTCCAGCAATTCTCCAACATCACTTTCATCAACTTTATGAATTCCAGAAGCTTTTGTGTTTGTTTTTTTATTGTTGTATGTTAACAACATCTGACCATCAGCAAGAGACAGGCCACACAAGGCCCTGATGTGATGAGCTGAGAGATATTCTATTGCTAAGTGGAGACCAATGTTTGGGTAAGGACCAATTTCTCAAGTGGTCAGATCATTAGTGAATGTTTTCAGGCTTTGATGGTTTTTGCTTCCATCTGACTTTGGCTTCCCTATGCATCCTGCAATCCTCATAACTGTAGAAACTCCTCTAATGAATATGGGGGTAACCAGGACCCACTATAGTTTAAAACTCATATTGTCTCAAAACTAAGTGTCTCATCCCACCCAAAAGTCAATTTAGTTCCTAATATATGCAGACTCGGGTACCATAATTCATTTGCAACTGTATTCCCTCTCATTTGTGAATGATTTTCATGAAAAATGCATCTGGGTTGTGAGTGTACCAGGAAGATACCTTCCCCGCCAGGCAGAAAGCAACAGATGCAATGGCAGCCTCCTGGGAACCAAAACAACATTAACTCTACATTTAAATGAATGAGAGCGCTGACTATACAATTCCTTCTAGCACTAAAGGTTCAGGGCAAGGTGGCTGTCTATATCAGCAGAAGGCACCTCTCTAGGTGGGTCATTCTGAGTGCTGCACTGGGGGGCCTTCATAAAAACACTGACAGACTCTTCTTCTAGCCAGAAGTGACTTATAAACTCAATGCTACCTGGAAATTTATCTTTGTTTAGTTTCACTGCTGGATTTCTTTTGAAACAACATGGTTTATTTTTAGGTGCTGGGTACATGGGCAGTTAATTATTCCAGGGTTAGGACATAGTCTGCCTTGATCCTTTGGTGGAGACTATTCATGTGCATAAGTCATTTAAAGCAAGCAAGCCAGGTATGCAGAAAGAGAAAAGACAAAAATAGGAACAGAAATACCAACTTCCTTAAATAGTTTCCAAAATGTGTAGTTTTATTTCTAATTATGACTAAAGTCTGCCCCAATTTGTGATTTGTGAGTTTTGGATTTATTATTGTAATAATTAGAAAAAAATGTTTTTCCACGTAAATGCTGAAACTACTATTATTCCTAACAAGGTACAGAATGTATTGTATCTGAGAGTATGGTAACCACTGAATTACAACTAAAATGGTTTTATGGTTTAAACCATAAAAAGTCAATGACTTTATTTCTAGTAAGTGAAATTGAGACCTTGTTTATGGAAATCAAATTCATGTCATAAAAAAAAAAAAAAAGAAAAGAGAAAACTCGATTACAAAATGAATTTAAAATACTAATGTTTATTTTATATACATTTAAAAACTAATCATATGAAAGCTTCTTTGGGAGGATCTAAAACTACCATCCAGTCAGAAACAACTAGAAAGCCAGACAAAATATTTTTAAAATGGTAATTTTCAGGTATTGTACCACAGGCAGTGCAGAACTGCACTTCTTGAGAAAAGGAAAACAAATGAGGAGAGCCTTTCCATTAACAAGGCTTTCTGCTTGGAAGAACTTTCTGGATCTCAAAGCAAGAACTTAAAATGCCAACAGAGCCTGGCTATCTTGCCAAGTTGAGGAGTCAAAGATAAGAATCTGGGGAGTCCAAAGCAACTGTGTGGGGCAGAACACATGAAAGGAGGAGGCCATGTGGAGAAGGAACTTAGAAATCTGCCTGAGGTCCTCTGGAGTCTTTAACTGAACACCAGTCCATGCCTGCGGAGAGTGAACATCCACCCACAAGGCTGGGCAGGAATAGCTTCCAGAGGACTGGACATACACAATTCCCAGAATTCAAACCAGTTGGTGATATGTCAGGTTCTCCTAAGGCAATGTGAAGAAACCTCACTGAATACTCAGGACATTAGTAAATCTTCTGCAAAGGTCATGCCTTAGAAAGACAACAAACTTACATCTAGAGTAAAGGCTAATGTATTCCTATCCTGAAAAAGTTTAAAAATAAAATACAAAGGGATTGAGCCAAATTGCAAGTAACTTAGCTGCTTGCCATTAAATATCCAACACACTTTGAAGGAATACAAGAAAATCCAACCCACAGTAATGTAAAATTTATGATACCTAATAATCAGTCAAAAAGTACCAGTCATGCAAAAAAGAAGGTAGGTATAATTCATAACCAGGAAAAAACAATCTACAGAAAGAAACCCAGAAATGACAGAAATGAATTAGTAGTCAAAAATTTTTAAACTGCTAATATAAATACAGTAGTCCTCTCTTAGGCACAGTTTCTCTTTCTACAGTTTTAATTACCTGCAATCAACCATAGTCTGAAAATATTAAATAGAAAATTCTAGAATAAACAATTCATAAGTTTTAAATTGCACACTGCTCTGAGTATCCATAAATTAATTTAAAAATTCCATGTAGTCCAGTTTTGAATATTGATAAAAATAATGCAAAGTTTATGTAGAAGAATAAACATAGAAATACAGGGAAAACATGTTTTAAGAATAAGAATGGGGGAATGGGAGAGAAATTAAGCCTTACACTATCACATGATACAATATAAAGCTGCAGTCACTTCCTCCAGGACTCCTTCTCCTTCTCAGGCCCCCTGCCCAGAGGCTAAAGCCCCCTGTTGTGCTTCTTCACCTCCCTTCCTACTGTATAGCAATTACCTGTTTATTTTGTCTCTCCCATTCTGCTGTAATCTCTGAAGGGGACAATCTGTGCTTTTCAAGATATATCTTGGACACCCACCAAGTACTTGCACAAAGTGTTAGTGAATGCATACATACATACACACATAGGAGGTTGGACAATTAATTTTGTGAACTCATCTTAGAAAAAGTACTATATACTTCATTGTTGAATATCACTATGGTCACCTTCAAAGTACTCCCCTCGGGAAGCTATGCACTGACACCAGTGCCTAGTCCACCCTTCGAAGCAATTTTGGAACTCTTTTTGTGAAATGGCCATCAGAGCTGTCGTCATGCCCTTGCCAAGGTTCTGACACCTTTCCAAGTAGTTTGTACAGTGCTGTCAACATAACCGCACAGAGGAAAGTTCACGAACTTAATTGTCAGATTTTGGGGACGACGACAACTCTGATGGCCATTCCAGCAAGAGTTCTAAAATTGCTTTAAAGGATGGACTAAGCGCTGGCATTGGTGCATAGCTTCCCAAAAGGAGTACTTTGAAGGTGACCGTGGTGATATTCGGCAATGAGGTATGTAGCATTTTTTCTAGGATGAGTCCATGAAATCAATTGTCTGACCTCGTACATATATAACCAACCAACTAAAAGGACAATAAAACCAAGCCCAAAACTGGCTGCAGTGGAACTTATTTCATTCCTCTCTTGAGGATATCCAGAAGCCACTGTCATTATAAACTAAGCTCATACTAATGCCATCAAGTAGTAAATACTTATTTCCTGCAGATATGCCTCATTTCCTCTGTATGTAAATTTAAAATAGTACATGCATTTATAAACATGTCCATGAACAATTAAACTGCTTGGCAGATTACATCCCTAAGTCTGCCCAGCAAAGGGGACCTTTAAAGGCCAATGTCTCAACTCCCTTCATGAGAAAAGATGCTTTAGAATCTGCAGTTGAGAAATGAAAGTCATTGTCATGAGATCTATTTTTCCCTTGGGAAAGTCAAGGAAGGGCACTGTATTTACACCAGAATGTGTTGACAATGTCTAACTACATCAAATCTTATCTACACGAGCAGTAAATCCTCTCAGCCATCGAGCTAGTGAGAGGGCAGGTTTGCTCCACAGCTGCTGCCAGCCAAGGTTTCAGCCCTTCCGCTACCTAAGAGGTCTCATTTCAGAATGGAGATGATAAAGTGCCCAGACAGTGCAACCCAAGTCCCAAGGAATTTCAACAACAATGACCCCCTTTGCAAAGCTGAGGGGACAGGCTGTCCTACTTGTCAATTTCCTGAAGATCCGCTCAGCAATTCCACTACCTGCGCCCACACTCATTACCGGAGGGCAGGACTCACCCAGTTAATGAAAGGTTAAAGCTGGACTTAAAGTTATACACACCCCAAAACACGTTTTATTTTGAGTTGTTTAATACAGGCCCAGTCCACCAACTGATTGCTGGGTAGGTTTTTACATTTCAGCTCAGACTGTGGAATGCCTGTGGGCAAATGATTGAATGAAAACAGAACAAATGCACAGGCCCCAATACTGGAGATTTGTTTATCAAAGAAGATAGATAAACCTGATGAAAGAAATTTTAGTTTAAGAAAATTGTAGTTTAGAGTGCCCTTGACAATAAAATAACAACTCCTCCCGAGTTAGAGGTGCACACGTTTGGGTCTTTCATCATCTAGCCTTCACGTCCTTGCGACTTCAGGGCCTATGCATCCCTACTCCAGAAGTACTGGACCCCAGATTTTATCTGAATGCTGTAATGAGACTTCAGCCTATGATCCTAAAACTTTGGAACTACATCCCCCCATAGTCTGGATTTTCTAAGGAAAACAGCCTGTTGGTGTTCATTTATATTTCCTTTGGCCCCAAGTACCTCATCAAAGAGTTTGAAGAACATGCATAAAATACATGCATAACATGCATGAAAGAGCTTAAAAACATGTATATTGAAGATCATGCATAGAATTTATACAAGGCTGATGCCTTTTTAAATCTTCATAGCTATTCTGTAAGGTAGGTATTTTTATCACCATAACAACTCCCAGGACTGCAAAGAAAATTTAGGGGTAAAGGATTGTGGCTGAGTTATCCCAGGGAAGAAAAAGGTGAAAGTTCTTCCATTTCCCTGGGGATGAAGGAGGACGTCACGTCCACCAGAAATCTCTTTGAGTCTCAGATGCCTGGAAATAGCTGTTTCGGGGGGAAACAGCCAGGCTGAATCACAAGTAACACATTAATTCTAAATCCTCACAATTACATGTTGAGAGTTTGCCTAGATATTCTAGGTGCCACCTTGCTATAGGCCAGTTGTGGCGCTGACAGCTCAGTGCGTATCAGGGAAAAAAACACACTCTCAGTTGGTGCCTCTTACAGCTGCATTAATCCAACTGAAGTGTGGTTCTGGAACACTGCCAGTCTGCCCACTGAGACAAGGCTCGATGGAGCACCAGGTTAGCATGGGTGACCTGATCATCTTAGAGACTGAAGGTTGGGGGAAGGTGCATTGTTAAAATATCTGTATGGTGAGTTTTCAAACATCACTGATACTAAAAAGACACGTGCGAGGAGCCCCAGCATCCCATGGCATAGCTGTGGGAGCAAAGGCAGTCACCTGACTCAGAGAGGTTGGCAGTGATCTGAAATAAGGCTTATTTTAAGCAAAGCCATCTGGGCTTTGACATAAGGATGTTAAACTATGAACATAGAACAATCCTGACTAACAGAGTCATCAACCGAAAGACGGTTTCACACTTCCAGAATGTTCACAGCAGCAAATCTGCACTGTCTACCATCCCTCTCGGACACAAAGGAGATGTAAGACAAGTTCCAACAGAGTCCCTTTCAGGAAGAAGGATGTCCAGCTGTAGAGCCAAGAGGGACACTCACCAAAATAGAAGACATCCCACAGTGGGCGTGTCTGACTTGGAAAGCCCAAACGGTAACTGCCCTCACGGTTCTCGGGATGCAACTTACTGATGTCCAGATCCCTCTCCTTAAAGGTCTGTAAGCTGTTTATAGCTTATACCCGGACGGTTTTAAAGAGCATTCTTGAGTCAGAGGAGATAGCTACGCACCAAAGGAAGAACCACAAGTTACAATCTACACTGTTCACTGACAATTGACAGCACCAAAGCCCTAGCCACTACACCACCAGGGAACTCCAATGTTCACTGACAATTGACCCCACTGTCTCTAGTCCATGGTAGCTGACTGACCAATATCTAAAACTGAATGACAAGCTGATACATTATGCCTGTGTCAACTCTTCTATTCCTAACTCTATGTTACTTTAACTTGCTTGACCATTGACAAAATACAGTGCTTTGTCAAGCCCTTGTTGAGTGCTAGTATTTATGTAGGTTAAGTGGAGAAAACCCTGAGAAATGTCCCCTCCCCACCTACCAAGAGCAAATTGCCACTTGGAACCTTCGTTTTCCATCAAGTCATTTAAAGTTTGTTTGTTAATGAAGATTATGGGTTAAATCAGAAATCTCACAGGTTCCAAATGTATTTAAATGGATTTCTATTTATTAGCAATACCTAATTTTAGGGAGTTAATTATTCATTTATATTAATGAGAAACAAATGAGATTAAAATGAGTGCCGAGTTAGTCTGAATTTAGTGGAGAGTTTTTGGGGTTGATGTTTTGGATTGTTCTAAAATAAAAAACCTTATTCCAAGCAATGCAGCTGAGGACCTGGTTAAACAATTTCCCCCAAAATGCACTTTTTTTCTATTGTTTCCAGAGCTAAGCAGAGAAGCTCTAAGGGAATGAAATTTTCCTCCTTCCCACTGTTCTGTTGTCTTTCAAAACAGCAGAACTGCCAAGATCAGCAGTTTGAAAGCCTCCTTGGAGGCGTTCCTCATGCCTCTTGCACTGGCTTGAGCAAATAAAGCATCTAGACCTCGTGCCCAGTTCCCAATGGGACACCCAGGAAGCCACACACCAGTGTCATGTAACAGACAATGGCACAGTAAAGACAGGGAACTGTGGGCTACCAGGGGTCAGATCCAGGAAAAAGTGATGAGGTGGGGGAATGGGGAGGGGAAGAGAACAAGAACAAGTGGTCAGGGCCCTGTATGAACATCACTGTCTTAGGACAATTACTCTGGGGTCATGAACCCTGGGTGCTACCTTCAAAGTCCACATTTCCCTAAAGATGGGGATAATTTTCTCTTTTTAAGGCTTGATGTGCTTCTCCCTCATTCTAAGGATTAGTTTATATTTTTGACAAAAATCTAGCATGATTTTTTTTTACACCGCATCATGTGTACCCTCAAAATTTATAATCACAGAAAAAAGAAACTGTATCTTCATCATAAACATGAGAGAAAATGTTTCAGAACACAATTAGGAAAGAAAAGAACCTCTCAAATCTTCTAGGAAACAGATGAAAAGACTGGAAATAAACAAAGACCATCCAGATGAGAACAAGCAAGGGCTATTTACTCAGAGTTGCTAAAGCAAAGGAGACAATCACCAGCACTTGCATTTTCACAGAGACTCAAAGGCAGGTGGAAGATCAAGAAAGCTTTTGTGTAAAAAAAGGAAGGTTTCCGGTGTGCCCCGATGGAAGCCATGGTCACCGGGAGCTTTAGGTAGTCTAACTAGAAGTGGGGCATCCATATTATCAGTCGTAGGGTACACGTTTGGCTTTCCATAGTTGGCCCCAAGTTGGAAGCAGTGGTAAAACTTAGGGAAGCGCTCAGCTATTAATCAAATTCTAGCCATTCAGGGTCAATTGTTATAGAAGTCATTATTTAGCGTCCTGGATTGTTATTAGAGATAGCAATCTGCAAGTCACTTAGAGCCAGCTGGCTTCTTGGTTGTTTATGGTAGATGAAGGGCTTGATCTCCTGAGCAGGTTGCAGGTCAGAGTTCTTCTTTCATCTATGGTCTGGCCATTGTCCACTTCTATCGATAGTCTGTCAACTGGACCCTGAAACAAGGAGGCCAGTAGGCAGGAAAAGCAGCTTTTGACTCAGTTCATGTCATCTCTCTGTGAAGAAACCACAACTTGGATTTCATGAAGCTGGGTTAAAGTCAAAATGTATTTTTTCCTGCATTTTTGTAACTCTCCCATATATTTGGTTTCTTGGCCATATGGCTTCTTGGTCCATGTTCTCCCACACTTCATGCAGGAAGGACCAAGCATCCTGCTGAATGGGAAGAAAAGTTATCCCTGTATTCTTCCCCAGAATTAGGGCTCCAGACATCCCTCCCTTAGAGACAAAAACAACCTTGGTCAGGGAGGAATGGAGGAATAAAAATTCCATCCTTAAAAAATATTTTAACGTGGATTAAAATAACACCTAGTATCCATGTGTAGAATGAGCATTTGACTGTGAATGTCAGCATTGATTGAATGTTGTATTAGTCAGCTCAGGCTGCCACAACAAAGTCCCCCAGAGAGGGGGACTTAAACAACAGACTTTTATTCTTCCACAGTTCTATACACTAGAATATGACCAACTTGCCAGCAAATTGTTTCATTCTGAGGCCTCTTCTCTTGGCTTGCAGGTGGCCACCATCACCCTATGTGTTCACATCGTGCACTGACAGCACAAGCTCTCTGATGTGTCTTTTTTGCAGGGACAGTAATTGTATTGGATTGAGGCCCCTTCTTATGAGTTTATTTAATCTTAATTACTTCCACAGGCCCTATCTCCAAACAGAGTCACATTGGGAGTTAGGTCTTCAACATATGAATATGAGCAGGACAAACATTCAGTCCACAACTGATGAGGAAGTTGCCCACATCCTACTGTGAGGTTATATCTTATTTGCCTGTGGGTATATGGTGAGAGGCCGTGAGATGACCCTCAATTATTCTTAGCTGAATTAGTAACACCTAGGTCTCTATAAATAAGGATACATAAAAATTCAAGTTGTAGGACCAAATATGTTTTTTGATTATGAAATGAAAATTTTCACCTAAAATTACATGTGGATTGATAGAATAATCACAATATGACTAAATCATAATAATTTTTCGAATGTGATTGAATTTAAGAGGTGCTATCATTTTTCCAGGATAAAATTTTTGGAACAAAAATACATGAATATAGTATGGCATTTAGAGAAGCCATATTCAGAAGAGACCAAATTTTATTAATCATAGCCTACCCTGTGTTACACATTTGTTACCAAATTTTCAGTTGTTTTCCATCCCTTACAGATAAAGTCCAATCTCTTTACAATGATTATCACTTGCTGTTTGCTTAACCCTCTGCTAAATAGTTTCCATGCATTTGTCGTTAGTCATTAGTATTTGCAATAAGCATGTGAAGTAGCTACTAGAACTCCCTTCTACAAAAGAGGACATTAAGTAACTCACATAACATCCCAGCAGTTATTCACCCTGAACCCCCACACAAGAAAGGGAACACTCAGAACTATGTGACTCTGGCTTTCTGAACCACTACATGCTATGTACAGTTTCCCATCTACCATCTTGCTTGTCTGCAAATATTTCTTTGAAGCTCTTGCTCTCTTTGAATTTGGTACGTCACACAGCAGGCCAAGTTTAGAAAATAAATTCCTTATAACGGGGTAGACTTTTCCAAGCAAGAAAGTGAGAAAGGAAAGGAAAGATACATTGGATTACATAAATTATTTTTAAAACTGTTCGTCTTTTACCATTCAAAAGACAAAAAGTAGAGTGGAAAAATATTTCTGTACACATGGCAGGCATAGGGTAACATCAGTGCCTATAAATCAATAAGAAAAAGAACAAATGCATCATCAGAAAAATGAACAAAGCATATAAATAGGCAAATCATAGACAAGCATCACCAAATGGCCAATGAATCTATGATGAACAATTTTATCTAGATTCAGGGAAATTAAAATTTGAGCAACACTAATTATGTCTTTTCATTTGTTAGACTGGCAAAAATGGAAAAAAGAAATAACTTCTAATGCTGATATGGATGTAAGGAAGTAGGCACACTTATACATAGCTACTGAGAATTGCAACTGCTATATTTTTGAAAGATTACCTATCCATAGTTTTTGAAATTTATATACATATGTATTTTAACCAAGTAATATAACATTTGGGACTCTTTCCTAAATGAAATACAGCACCAGTATATAAGACAGTATGAAAAGAAAAGTTTATTGTTATATTGGGAAAAATGAGAAATAACTATGACTTGGGGAGAGGTAGGATAAATGCAGTACATACAAACTATGAAATATGCAAACATTAAAATTAAGGAGTTAGACATGGATTCAGAGAACAAACTGATGGTTGCCAGATGGGAGGGGAGTTGGGGGGCTGGAAGAAAAAGGTGAAGGGATTAAGAAGTACAAATTGGCAGTTACACAATAGTCATGGGGATGTAAAGCATAGCTTAGGGAATACAGTCAATGATACTGAAATAACTACGTGTCAGGTAGATACTAGGCTTATGGGGGGAACACTTCGTAAGTTATATAAATGTCTAACCACTGTGCTGTATACCTGAAGTAATATAACATGGAATGTCAATGTAATTGAAAATTTTTTAAAGGTAAAGAGATAATGAGTTAGATATCGCTCTGCTCTGGCAGGAATAGCAGAAATGCTGGCTCTGCTATAATTCTGTCTCAATTAAAACTGTGTCACATGGCCACTGTTAGTTGCAAACAGGCTAGGGAAACAAATACTTGGTTTTTCAGTATCCAAAGTGGAGGCAGACAAGGAAACAAGGATTTGGGAATCCATATTAGATCAGCCAATCAAGTGCCTACACAGGCACCATGTCACGTGTTTCTTGGCAAAGAGCAACACACATTGTAAGCACTTCCTAAATTGTTATCGAGTGAGTGATGAAGGAAGCTTTAGAGTAAAAAAAGGTGAGAGGCCTTGAACATATTGTATGGAAGGTTATAAGTAAGTATCATGGGGAAACTGAGTCTGGAGCTCTGGGCTCGGGAGAAACAGTATCAGTTAGGGAGAACCTGAGGTCTAAGTCCCAGGATTCCATGAACTATAATAGAACCCAGGTGACTGCCACCAGGATTTGCATGGGGCAGTAGGGCAAAGCAGCAGTCCTACCAAAATGGGCGGACATGCTTCTCCAGTAAGCTAACAGCCTGCACTCCAGTGTGCACTGGGATGTGGAACTAACAGGAGATGACAGTGAGAACACTTGGGAACACACTGTTGGGAACTGAGCCTCTGCTCTTCCAAGAGCTAGAAAGTCTTCTGGTTGGGGGCTTCCTGAGGCCAAGTTTTCTCAGGGCTCTCATGCGCCAAGTATTACAGGCCTTCAGGGACAGACGCTGCCGAAGCCAGACGATAATTCCCATTCCAATGGAACACACGAGTACTGTAGAGATCATAATTTTCAAAAAAACTCAAGCAAATTTAGCCAGCTTCAACCTTAGGAAACAAGTAGGATTTTTATCACCCAACCAAGCCCCTTCTGCATGAAGCCAGGAAAATGAGCAAATATGTGCACAGAATACTGTGGGGTCACAACATAGAAAGTCTTGTTGAAAGTAGCCTTCAAATAAGTCCTTGCTTTCTCCTTCCTCTACGTGCACAAAAAGCAAAATGTAACTTTTCAAGGAGTGTTTCCACTGGAAATCATTTTACTGCCATGGAGGTAGAGAAAAATAATGTAAAACAGCTAAAAGAATGGATTTGGATAATTTTTTTTTTTTTAGATCTTAAAAAACCATGCATTTTAATACCACGAGCTTATGTAAGAATGCCATTCAAAATAATGGTTTTATATTAGTCATTTTGAGGCAATATCGTATATCAGAAGGCTGCTGTTATTTTTTTCCCATCAGACAAGAATATTCTAAGCCATTACTAAATCGCTGATTCAGTGTCCACGATAAGAACACACAGGAGTTTTGAAAGTGTGGTTCCATGGCCCCATTAAACCTGGGGAGTCTTTGGGCACATAACTAGTAATTTTTCTCAGTGCCAGAAGTCGGTCATGTCTCAGGCTGTCGGGACCACGTGCTTCTGTGTTGTTGTTGTTGCCATTGTTGATACTTTTTGCTTTATAAGATCTCTTAGAAGTTCTAGAAACACAGAATTTGATTAGCTGTGAGGAGAGACAGAACATAATATCCAGCACTGGTTATTCATAGGGGATGTTAAATAATATTGTTTCCAAAAACATTAACAAAGAACTATGATAAATTAATAATACGAATCTTAAGGAAAGACATACCAGGTCTCCTTACATTAGATAAGATAGATATATCTTTACAGATAAGCCCCAGCATTCCAATTAATTTGATCATTTCTATCAATCAGTAAATAAAAATTCAAAGGGTCCATCTTGAATAAAGGGTTAGTGATTTCTTTGATCTAAAACCTTGTTTTCTATTTGCTATGCCTCGTAGTCACCACCTGTGTGACTGGAAAACCCATGATCGGACAGAAAGGTGACAGTGCCCTAAACATTGAACGACGCCCACGTTGGGCTGCAGGGCCCTGCCTTGGGATGGAACATTAAGTGTGTCTGTCTACTTGCTCTTCTTCATGGCATTCCATTTAAATGACACTTAAACAAAGTGGAATAAATTCATAACAGTACTGAATGAAAAAGGCCAGAGATTTTAACTTATTTTTGAAAATTAAGAAGTACATGGGATCACATGTATTTAAAACTGTTGCAATATGGTGATGGAAAGAGAACTCACACTGGGTGGTGAACTTAGGACACAACAAGCTGACAATGCACTGTCGACTTGTACGCCTGGAACCTATGTAATTCTTGCTAACAGATGTCACCCCAATAAGTCTAACACTAAAAAAATAAATTAAAAAAAATAAAACCATTGCAAAGAAATGTGTAGCCCCGAGTATACATATAAAGTGAGAGCACTCTCCCCAGGAGAACTCTGTGCCCGTCTGTATCAGCTTCCTGGGACTGCCATAACAAAGGCCCACAAACTGCGTAGCTCAGAACAACACGCACATATGCCTTCAGAGTTCTGGAAGCCAGAAGTCTGAAATCAAGCTGCCTGCAGGGTTGATTCCGTCTCAGGGTTGTGAGGAGGGCTGTCTCACGCCTCTCTCCTAGCTTCTATGACAACCCGTAATCTTTGTCATTCTTGCCTTGTCGATGCATCACTCCAACCTCTGCCTCTCTTGTCCCTTGGAGTTCTCCCTCTGTGTCGCTGTAGATTTCCTCTCTTTGTAAGGACACCCACCATTCATAATAGATTAAAGGCCCACCTGACTCCAGTACAACTTCCTCTCAGCCTAAGTAATTACACTGTCAATGGCCTTATTTCCAAATAAGGTCACATTCTGAGATGCTGGCGGGGTTAGAACGTCAGCATATCTTTTGGAGGGACAAAATTTGACCCATACTACCGTCATTCACCTGCTGGCTCTCAGATCCATTTACTGCCTTCTCCCTGCTCTTTCTAGTTTCTCAGACTACTGACCTCTATGATCTACATTTTTCAGACTCCTGAGCCAAACTTCCTTCTGGCTAGTTTCGACCAATGGGAGGCACTGGCAAGAAACTGGCAGAAGGGAGAAGCCAAGGTATTCCTCCCGCTCCTTCTGAGCCTTGGGCAATGTCTCCAATAGTGGTACAGCCATGCCATGCGTCCGGCTCCTGCCTGGAGGCTCTGCTCTGGCTGGGTGACCCTACTTGGGTGTCCGGCATCCAGGAAGTGAGAGCCTGAGCTGCTAAACTCTGGGAACCTCACCCGCTAATACTCCCCTGGTTCTAACATCCGAGTTGCTTCATCATTTTGTTTGTTCTGTCAGCTCTTCCAAGACCTTCATAATTAATCCCCCTAATTAAATTGTCTCTGTTGAACTTTCTGGCATGAGTTCTGTTTTCCTGACCAGACACTTGACTGACACAAACTCTGAGAGATGCCAAGCTCTGAGTCAACCAGCATACAACAGGAGTGGGCCGGGGGGGGCGGGGGGGGCAAGCATCAGGGAACTGTTGAAAGGACCACCAGTGGGGTAGGTGGGCAGACACCAGGCTTCACCTCTCCCTTCCCCTCGACAGCAAATACAGTACAACTGTTAGGAAGAGGGCATGTGGGAAAAGTCACTGCAAGCATGCGCAATCCTTCAACTCTCTTAGTGGGCAGCCCATAGACACACCCATGGATGAGAAATTCAGAAAAAAAAGGGATAAGCATATTTCTAGTGTAATGCTACTCGCCATCAAAAAAATTTAAAACATCAATGTAAAAGTAATTATCCCTCAGGCCTCAGACTTGAGGCGGAGGAAGAATGGACTTATTTTGTTTATATTTTATCTCCTTCTACATGTACTATTTTAATTTTGTAAAACAAGTGCTTCTATTACTTTTTTTATTTTTTTAGGCAGTAATATCAAAGATTTGACTAGGTCTTTGAATAGCTAAGGAGCAAGTGATTTTTTTTTTTATCAACCCAATTACTTATCCTATAATTTGACAGAGAGGAGAAAGGTAAAGAATGAAAAAGTAGGAGAGGTTGAAAGCAGTCACATGTAAAAAGAAGTTAGTGATGCTGTTTGTTAATTAAATAATTGATTTATATATACATTGTGTGTAGGAGAAAACCATACATTTCAAGTTGGGAAATGCCTCTCTTTTTTAACATAGATTTTCTGAGAATTTTTTTTTTAATCTTGGGGTATGTGTGAGAATATTAAATGAGATTTTCTTGTTTAATTTCTACTCTTACTCCTGCACAAGGCCAGGAAGAATATGAAGCAGAGACTGTGGAGGGGACAGAGCTGAGGGGGTTGAAGCTACTAGACCTTTCTAGTAAACCTGGGCGTGGTTGCATAGGCTGGATAAGTAGTACTGGGTCATTAGAAATGTTCCTCTATAATAGTGCAGGGGAGGCCATAGGCTTTGAACAAAGGCAGACTTGCATTTCAATCTCAGGGTTGCCATCTACTTCTATGGTTTTAGGCAATTTAGTTGGATTCTCTGAACTTAAATTTCCATTTCTGTCAAACAGAAAAACAACATTTAGTTCACACGGTTGTCATTAAAAATAATGCAAGAAATCTTATAGAATACTTTGCACATAGGAGAACTGGGCACAATAAAATACATCTGTTACTGATGAGGAACTAGGTCAAATAAGGCTCTGCATATTTGTACATGGGCAAAGACATCATTGAGAGGGATTCTTAGATATTAGTAGGTTTTTCAAAGCACTGGCTTCTTATTAATCATCACAGAACATACTTACTGACTGTTGTACTTAGTGTTTTACCTAGAATGACAACAGGGACAGTCCCCCACAGGGCCAGCTTTCTCAAACCAGCTTGTTGCTAGCTTTGGTTCCAGGGAACTCTGAGAGGAGGCATACCTCAAGGAAGTGGGTTGGGAAAGACAGTGGTCCTTAAAACATAACTCCAGATTCAGGGTGTGCCATTGAGTCTGGGGCTGTGTTTGAAGTATGCAGGTAGGAGGAAGATATCATCCAAACTGTGGTCCAGTAAGGGGACCCAACATCCTTAGATATCTGCTTCCTAATCTCCAGATTACCCCCTCCCTCCTGGAGCCAGGTAGACAAAATGGAAGGAGTTCAGGACAAAGAAAGTGAGTGAGTGAAGAAAAATGGATAAGAATCTCCTGGGAATGGACTTCTAACATCAACATTAACAAGTGTTTAATTAACTGATAATTATATGGTGCAACAGAAGGCTCACAATTAGCCTTGTAAATACTGCTGGACTGGATGAGTCTGGCACATACCTCGTCTCCTGTGTAGAATTTATTCTAAGAGTTGAGAGAGTGAGACAGACAAGCTTGATGGAATGCTTAAAGGGGAGGAGCCTTAGTGGGTACTGTGTTCTCACTGTGCCCAACAAAAACAGAAGTAACTCCCAACTGCTGGTGGTCCCTGGTGACCTCAGATACACTCAGCAGCTGGCTGCAGTGTTCAGGAAGAGCAGGAAGGAACACCTGGCAGAAATGGCAGGACTCAGTGAAGGGGACTGGTACCAAAGAGTGGGGCATTCCATTGGATAGCTATAGATGACCAGACTTGTTCATTACTGCATGTGGGCCACCCTCTAGAGACACTCTAGGAACTCTTAGATAGATTTTTATGGGGTCTGTATCAGTGGATAGCAAAAAGAGATGGGGGCCAGGATTACTGTGATCACAACTACAATTTACTCTTGGCTAGTGTAGCTTTGGAAACCTCTAGCACATGAGTAAATTATTCATAAATAATCATCCTTTTGACTTCCATCAATTTGTAGCCTTAAAGAGAAACAACCTTGGTTTCTTTTCAGAAGGCTATTATTGTAACTCATAGTAACTAGATGTAGCTCAATAGTAACCAAATGTAAAGACTTCTAGAAATTTCTAAAGATATATAGACATTACCTTAAGGCCAAGCAGACCTTTGCCTAGACAGGTGTGAAATAGTAACCCCCCACCCCCATCTCATTTCAATGTCCACTCTATTGGGGGAATTGTAAAAGGCCTTGTTTTTCCTGATAAGGTGATACCATTTGATTTGTGTATTAGTCAGGTTAGTTACAGTAATAATAAAACCCAGAAAACTCAATGGCTTGACACAATAACAATTTATTTCTTGATCACATATGCTTGATATGGATTGGGTGGACCTGCTCCATTTTAAACACATGCCAATTGGAACATGGCCTCTGTGATCATCTTAGAAGAGGGGAAGAGAGCTAGAGAATCCTGTGGGATGATTTTAAGTGGCAGGCCTACAAATAGATTAGATCACTTCTGTCCATCCTCCTCTTGGCCAGTGTTAGTCCATGACCCCACTGGCCTGTGAGAGCTGGGAAATGTAGAAGAGCACCTGACTATGGGTGAACACTAGGAATCTCCCCACATCGTCTTTAAACAATTCATTTCTCTCATTAGTTACCTTATTTTAAATTGCCATTATTAAATATATTTATTTCTGTCTCTCTCAGGGACTGAATTAGTCAAAAAAAAGAAGAATTTTTTTCAAATTATCACTTTATACATGCTTTAAATATATTGCAATTTTGTCAATTATACCTCAAGAAAGCTGAAAAGAGAAACATTTTTAAAAAGGAGAAATGCATCAAGCAATGTTTAGAAAAATTAAAAACCAGTACCAGACACCTCTTCTCCATCTCAGTTTGACTTATCTAATAATGAGTTAAATTCTTGCCGTGTATTTAACACAGAGAAAGACAGAGCTGCCTTTATGTTCTCAGCAACAGCTCAGAAAGCTGCCAACATTAGAACCTATTTGTTTTACTGAGAAGAGGGATTATTGGCTGGAACACAAGGGCTCCCCGTTACTCTTTCTGGAAAAAGCAATGGGAACTTTAACTTTTCTCTGGACAGTTACCAACATCTATCAGGAGAAACATGAGTTTAACATCTCTTTCTGAAAGGTAGCACTTAGATAGAATCCTAACAGCCCTTCCCCCCAGTCTCTACTGGTGTCAGCAATGGCAAAGGGTCCCAAATCCAAGCTCTTCTGCAGGTAAGGGCAGTGCTAAGGCAAATCAGTTCTGCAAACTGAACGCAACCAACTGGCCTGACATGGAATACTAACTGAACTTGAAGTAGAATGGTGCTCAGCTAAGTAGCAAGAGCCAAGGCTACCCTGGTAGATTAATTCTGACTTCTGACAGAGATTCATTCTGTGACCTGAGGGAGGAGAGTTCATGTCTAGGCTCTTTAGTTAAGTTCAAACTCGAGTCTCCTGGGAAGAGAGGTTTTCTTCCTGAAGGACGATTTTAGAGATCAGGATGAACTAGAAATGGATATCAAAGTCTTCTTTTTCTCAAAGTTGAGGCTTTAAAACTCCATCTTTACAATTCACCACTGATCTTAATTTTCCATTCTGCTTCCCTCAGGTTCAAGACATTATCTGCCTCCTCCTGATTTACACACACACACACACACACACACACACACACACAAAACAGAGGAGCTTGAGTGAGAAATCTCTCTATTCTCTGTCCACACTGTTCAGTTTTTATAGCTGAATATTTTCCACTTCCTGTCCGAACTGTCCCCTCGCCCATCACCACCTGACTTCCACCTTCACCACTGAAACTGCCCTGGCTAATGCTATTGCTGAGGCCCTAATCTAAGATGGCTACCGGATGGGGGGCAGGGGAGTTGAGGGGATGGGTGTAAACGGAGAAGAGATTAAGCCATACAAATTGCAGTTACTAAATCATCATGGAGATGTAAAGTACAGCACAGGGAGTGCAGTCAATAATATTGTACCAACTACGTATAGTGCCAGGTGGGTACTAGACTAATCGGGAAAATCACTTCATAGATTACAGGAATGGCTAATCACTGTGCTATACATTTGAAGCTAATATAACAGTGAACGTCAGCTGCAATGGAAACGTGTAAGTTTTAAGGAAAACCACACCTGTAGTCCTCACCACATTTGAGTTTTCCTAGGCATCAAGTCCTGCTGGTGACCACTTTCACTTTCTGCTCAGCTGGTTGCTGCTTCCTATGACTTCCGGGTCACCAGCCACCTATGACATGTCCTTTATGCCTACTTCTTACAGGTGACGTTCCCCCAGGTGCCACCCTCAGCTCTCTTCTAATTCGTTCACCAAGACTTCCATGAGTGAGGAAATATACCGTGGAAATGCTAAAGCAAATCAGCTCCTCAGACTGCACAGAAAACAGGGTGAGATCAGATCCCCCCACCCACCCCACCCTCAAGGACCTGAGCACTGGATCTCATTCAATGGCCCAACATCAACGCAGACTCCCAGGCTGAAAAGCCAAAACCCCCGAGAACTGTCAAATCTACCTTTTGAAAAATCCTTTGAATCTACTCCCTCCCCTTTTTCTATCAGGCCACTGGCTGAATTCCAGCTTTCAGGAGCAGCCTGACTCTTGGTAGTAAATCTTCAGTATTTACCCTGATTCCAGCCTTCCTCCCCTCCAGCCTTCCCTGCATAACGCTTCCACAGTTTCTCTAAAGAGTTCCGTTTGATCATATCATTCTCCATTCAAACTCTTTCAATAGGTTTCCCATCGTGTCCTTACAAGGCCTTTCCTGAACTGCCTCCTGCCTGCTTCACCTATACTTCTCCTACTCTCCGGCACAAATGTTAAGTTCCAAAATGAATGGCCTTGAAGTTCCCTTTGACATTCACACTTTATCACACATCCGGACCAATCGCCTTACGACATCCTTTCTAATCTTATGACTATGGTTTTCTGTATGTTATGTCTGTAGTTAACCTTGCATAACGTGGGCCTTGCACATAAAAAATATATAGACTTGAATGCCCAACAGGCATCTCAAACTTAACATGTCCATAAGAGAATTTCATGTAAAACCTGAATTTTCCCAGTCTTCCCCATCTCTGTTGCTCAGCCAAAAACCTAGGAGGCAAACATGATTCCTCTTCCTCCCAGTGTGTGCAAATTATCTGTCAACTTCAGACCCAAAATACATCCCAAGGCAATTCACTCCTGTCCCTTGGTGTGGGTATCCCCACAGCCCACGTCATCAGTCTCCAGACCACCACAGACACTTCCCAGCAGGCCTCCCTGCATCCAGTCTTGCCCCCTCAGAATTTATTCTCCACACAGCAACTAAAGTGAACTTTTAAGAACATAAATCAGATCATGTCGCCCCCCTGTTTAAAGCCCTCCAAAGGCTTCCTTGAAACTTAAATAAAATTCAAACCCTTTCAGAGCCCTACATGAATCAGTGGTGTCCTTTTTCCTGACCCCCGGTGCCACTTGTCTCTCCCTCACCCATGGCTCTCCAGCCACCTCCTTCCCATCTCAGGGCCTTCACAGAAACTACTCCCTCCCCATGAGAAGCCCTTGTCTCAGAGGCTGGCTCCTTCCTGACACTGGGTCCCAGCTCACCTATGGCCTTTGCAGAAACGCCTTGCTGGATCACCATGCTCAAAGCTGCTGCCTTCACAGCACGCTGGGTTTTTTGTCGCTGCTGCTTTTGTTGCTTTTTATTCAAGCATGCCCTTAATTTCTATTTACATTCATTCAATCCAAAATCAAATATCATAAGACAGTAAACTAAATACACGATTTAAACTACAAGTTACCCCCATAACATCACCTTCTTTTATTTGAATTATGGCTCTTATCACAACCTAGTTGATTTTTTTTCAATTGACTCTCTCTTGTCATGAAGGTAGAAGGTCCATGAGGGCAAGAACTTGTTTATTGCAATATCCGTTGGTGGCATTCAGATTATTTAACAACAGGTACAGCATGAGCACCAATGCATCAGAATGGGTGTCACTCCTTAGGCACTCACATGGCATTGATAAGTAGTGGCTGGGTGTCAGCCTTCCTACTCTTACCCCACCATCTCAGCAGAGCCTTGCTTTAAGTAACGGTTGGATAAATGTATGAATGAGTAAATCAACAATGTTTCTTGGTGAATTTCATGGTTCTATCATGAGCACAGGTCTACACTAATGAAGAACTTATTAGGAGCCCACCCTGTGTCCAGGCCTGATTTGCAGCTTGGGGAGGCCCCTTGGTTCTCTTCTCCTGGTTAATTTTCTTCAGGACTGCTGCTGCTGCTTTTCAATTTTCTCTGCACTAGCAGCTCTGGTGTTTGGGTAGAATCTGTTTTCTTTGGAAGTTCCTGACATCTATTTATGTTGACTTCCCTGATGTACCTCTATAGGGACCCATCGCCAAGCAATAGTGAAAGGGGTGATGAAACTAATTTCAGGAGCCTGGATTCAAGTTCCAGCAATATCACATGCAAGCTGTGAGTTGTTGAGCAAATTACTTAACTTCTCTGAGTCTGAGTCTGCTGCCCCTATGTAAAATGAGCACACAATAATAACCTTCTTCCCAGGATGACCGAAGGACTGAACGAGATAGTGCACATCAAAATATTTAGCCAGTCACATGCAAGCATCCAAGGTCATATGTGTTAGCTTGACTTTGTTCACCCCTTCCCTTCAGAGTTCTTATGAAATAATGCACATAAAAGTGCTCGGAAAATACTGACATTATATCAATAACAAATTATCCCTCTTTCAGACTTATTTTTCCAGTTTTATTGAGACATAATTGACATATAATATTGTATTAGTTTAAGTTGTACAACATAATGGTTCAATATATATATTGTGAACTGATCACCACAATAAATTTAGTTAACAACCATCACCTCACTAGTTACAAATTTCGCTTTCTTGTGATAAGAACTTCTAAGAAACACTCCTTTAGCAAATATGCAATACAGTATTGTTAACTAGGCTTACCATGCTGTACATTACATCTTTGGGATTTATTTGTCTTATAACTGGAAGTTTGTACCTTTTGACCACTTTTAACCATTCCCACACCCCCCACTCACTCCCAGTCTCTGACAACCATCAATCTGTTCTCTGTTTCTTCAAGTCTGTTTCTTTAGATTCCACGTATCAGTGAGATCATACAGTATATGCCTTTCTCATTTCACTTAGCATCATACCCTCAGGGTCCATCCGTGTTGTAACAAATGGCAGGATTTCTTAATAAATTATCCCTGAGTTGAGAAATTGTGTGGCTTTCGAGGACTCATAAAGGAGCTGGAAAGGAACTCTGGGCCTGTAGTGGCAAAGCCAGAGCTCCAGCAGAGGAGATCTGTGCTTTGCTTAGCTGAACCACTCTCCTGGGAGACAGCATCATTCCAGAGCAATCTTTTATATGTCATACAAAGATGCTAGATGCTGAAAAACAGATTTGCCAATTATCCACAGAGAAGGAAGGCTTTCAGCTGGGTTTAAGCATTTTCCCAACAGCAAGAGTAGGGGGAGGTGTATGAGGACTTTCTCCTTTGTCTCCCCTCCCACCCAAATACTTCTCCCTTTATTTGAAAACAAAGCTCACGGGGACTCTGGCCTCCACTGACAGAGGCTAAAGTTTCTGACTCACCTTTCCAACTCAGCTAAGCTTCTGTGAGCTTCTGAAATCCTGTTTCTTTCTGCCCTCCCCTAACCCTGGGCTGCCTCATACTGTGGTACAGAGTATGCCCTGCACAGTCCTATGGGGCCACGTGCTCACTGTGGTCACACGGCAGCACATGGCAGTCCCAGCCAATCCACACCCTCCCACCAACAGCCCCAACTCATACCTACATGTAGCAATTTGTACCGATCCAAAGAAATTAGGGGTCCCAGGAGAGCACTTACAGTAGCCCTTAAATCAACATAATTCGTGATGTGGCTCATGAGTTCTCTTACCAACGATCTCTACGATCTCCACGTAGTAGCTTCTTCCTGTTTTAGTTACTCTCGCTAACTAGGTGCTAAGCTTTTAAACTCATTGTTGAAGTCTTTTGTGTCCTCTAACTCCACTGCCTTGGAGCAAATCCCTGGTCACAAGGCTCTGGTTACCTGCTCGCCTGGATTTTCCTGCGGAGTCAATGTCTCCATTCAAAACCCATCTGCCGTTTCCCAGGCATGTGATCTTGATCAAGTCACTTAACACTTCTGAGCCTCAGTTTCCTCAGAGATAAGGCTGCTGCTGCTGATGATGATGATGATGACAATAACGATAATGATACCTACTTCACCAGAGTTTTGGGGGAAGAGTTAAGAAAATGCCTGTGAAGCTCTCAGCACAATGCCTAACACATACATAGCAAGTGGAGAATAAATGTTCATTTTATCAGTGTTATCGTTTAGCCGAAGAAAAAACAAACTAAGGCCCAAGTGCCAAACCCAGCCACCACATTTACATGTTATCTACACGCATTTTCAGTACAATAGAAAATTGCTAAGGTGTCCAACGTAATGATTTAATACAGGTATGTATTGTGAACAGATCACTACAAGTTTAGTTAACAATCATCACCTCACCTAGTTACAAATTTCTTTATCTGGTGATGACTTTGAAGATTTACTCACTTAGCAACTTTAAAACATACAATGCAGTGTTATTAACTGAGACAACCCGGTTGCAACAGAGACAACACAGCCGCAAAGGCGGTAATACTTGCTATCTCGCCTTTACAGCAAAGTCTGCCAACCTTCCCTTGAACCCATAGCATTCCTCCCACCACCCGTGGTGAGATCAGCATAAACTAATGTAGGAGAAGCTGCTCTTCCTGTCCCAATACCCATTTTCCCCTTCTTCTATAGGAATAGAACCCCCTCCCATTTTTAGTCTGCACACGACTGTCTAGAATAGGAACCGCATTTCCCATACTCTCTGACTACTAGCTGTAGCCATGTGACCGAGTCCTGGCCAACATGATTTCATCTGAAGTGCTCTATGCAACTTTGAGAAAGACTTCCCTGTCCTCCCTCCTGACACCTAGAATGCAAATGTGGAGTCTAAACCTGGAGCTGGAACAATAGTCTTAAACCATGAGGTGACCTTGAGAATGGAGATTACTCATGCCCATGCCCGAGTCACAAGACACAAAGGAACTGCGTCCCTGTTGCTGCAGGCCTGCACGCTGACCTGGTGCCACCGTCAGCCATTTATTCGGGCTTCTCCGGACTCAGTGATGAACTTAATCCTTACAAATATACTGGCCCAACCCATTTAGAAGAATAGAAAGCTGATCGTTAGGCTTCAACGGCTCTTATTTTCCACAATACCTAAAACACTATAATAAATTTGGTTCTAGAATAAATTGATTCTGGGCCACACAGAACACTCACTCTTGCAGAATGCCAAAAGAACATCCCACGTGTTTTACACTTATTCTGCAAAAAAAGAGTAATGCTCATTCAGGGAAAAAAGATTTATTAAAATGCTTATTCAGGGGGAAAAAAGGATTAATTTGGAATCAAGCTTTAAAGAAGATTAAAAAAAAAAAAGAGTGACGTTAAGCCTGAAAAGCATCCAAGTCTTGTGTGTACACTGGTTCACGTTGGGTCTCTGGTCCTCACAGAGAAAGAAGCAAAACAAGGCCACACTCCCAGAAGGGCTCACGCCCTCAGAAGGAAGCAGTGGCTGAGGGGCCTGGGGAGAAGGACAAAAGGACACTGCTTTCGTTTTCTACAGATGACAGGACTGAGGCTCGAAGAAGTTAGTTCATCGAGGGTCCCACGGCTAGTAAAGATCTGCAACCGAGTTTCTCCTCCAGCGGGGCCTACTGAGATTGCATGGAAGGCAGGAAACAGCCAGTGTTTCTGGAAAAAGGATCTTCTGTGATCTTGTGTCCCAAGTCAGTAGAGAGGCCTGGGAAACGCACACTAATGAGCAGAGACGGGAAACCTAGTGCTTTTTAAAATGCCATTAAAATCCCGCACTGCAGAGGAAAGAGACCGCGGCAATACTGCCAGCAGAAACCAGATTTAGAAAAGGGAAAAGCTGTGTCCAGGAAACTCATGAACTCTCCTTCGGGTTCACTCATCTCTTCTTTGCAAACTCACTTTAATTGTCACTTGCTCAATTGCTAATTACAATGGTCTCTGGGGAGGGTTTGGAGAAGGGGGTGCATCGCGGACAGACACAGGGTCAAGAAACCCGCAGAACCCTTTCCGGAACTCGAACCACTAGGACCCAGAAGCTTCACCATTAAAAATGTGCTGTTCTGTGATAGATGAGGTAGGGCTACCATTTGCCATAGTTGTGCCAGGTCTGTTTTCAATATCAACTTTTATTTTCCTAAATGTTTCATACTCTCGTAGTGTGTGTGTGTGTGTGTGTGTGTGTGTGATTGGCCAGCTAGTATCTATTGAACACTTACCACGTGCTAGGTGCTGGATCAGGTACATAAGAATGCAATGCCACACTTTATACTTATCAACCCCATGTGTTATTATCCCATTTTACAGATAAGGAAACTGAGGTAACCACTGAGATTTTCCTGGATTGAACAGCTAGTGAAGTGGCCTTGCTGAGGTTCCAATCGAGTTTCTGTTCATTCAGAAACTACTCCTTTAATCTATTCTTTGCTTACAATGGAAAAGCTGGAAACAAGGGAAGGAGATCCTCTTTAAAGTTACTTGCTACTTTATGTGGCCTTTATTTTCCATCAGTGACCTGCTTGCCCTGCACCTCAGGTGTTTGCGTTATCCTAGAAACAGTTCACCCTTGTTTCAAAGAAACTTCCACATCCCCCACTACCCATATTCTCCTGCTTCTATTGATAGTTTCCCAGTGTATTTCTAACAGACCTGAGAGCCCCCAAAGACCCTTACCATAACCTATAGACCAGCAGTTATCAACTTTTTTAAACCTCAGAACCCCTTTATACTCTTAAAACTCATTGAGAACCCCAAAGAGCTTTTGTTTATGTGGGTCATAGCTACTGGTATTTGCCATTATAGAATTTAAAACTGAAAAATTGTTCAACTACTGATTAATTTATTAAAATAATAATATAAGCCCATTGCACATTCACATAAATAACATCTTCACAAAGAACCATGATTTTTAAAAATTGGTGAGATGAGTAATTTCACAAATCTCTTTGAGGACTGTCTAGGTTCTCATCACTTCCTCTGTGTTCAGTCTGTTGTGATATGTTGTTTTGGTTGAAATGTATAAAGAAAATTCAGTTCCATATAGAATATGTAGTTGGAAAAGAGAGGAATAACCTTTTTATAACCTTTTCAAGTAACTGGAAAGCCTTCTTTGATACCATACTAAAAGTCAACAAGTGGTAGTTTTTGTTTTGTTTTTCTTTAAAAAAAAAAAAAGAAGAAGATTAGCTGCAGACAGAATCTGAATTCATTATCAATGAACTTTTCACATTCTGTTACTTTAAACTCCATTGGACTAGATTTCACTATGAACCCATGCATGATTTTGTAACATCAGGCACTGGTCATTGGGAAACTCATAGAGTTATTCAGATCTTCCAAACGTTGACATATTTTATTATACAATATCCCTCTCCCCCCCCCCCAAAAAAAAAATCACATTTGCTAAAATCACTACAAATCTGAGGAGAAAACTACTGGAGTTTGGGAAGCTATCATGCCCACAGTGAAAGATACAAATTTTTTAAACATCTACTTTTGCCTTGAAAGTTTGAATTTTATCATTCAACAACTGTTTATTTAACAATTGGCAATGTACTGTCAGTTATTTTCCTTGAAATGACAGCTCTCTGAGTTCCTTCTCAAGAAAACGTCTGCCATATATCCAAGTCGAAATAACCACAGTTGGTTATTTCAGTCAGTCATTCTTTCAAGTAAAAGCTGTTCCACGAAAATAAGAAGCTAGTTAAGCTCACGACTCACACAACTACACAGGTGTTTTTCCGCAAGACTACCCAGGGTCTTACGTACGCAGCAGACACGCTTCATGTGTACTTCCCTTTGTCACAATATGAAGGAGACCTGCAACCAAGGATCAAGATTAAAGCAATCAATGCCTTTTACTGCTTCATCAGGGCTTTCTTAAGTGAAAGCAGCATACTTTACAAGCAACTGCATGACCATGAAGGATACCATGACTGCTGGTCCACTTTGGAGCCACTGCCTTAACTGAAGCCATCAGCAGTCTTACCCACCATTGTTATCGCATCATCAATGCAACAGTCAACTTGTTAGAAAGGCAAACAGCATCTCACTGTTATAAAAACAGTTTTGACCTCATGAATCTCCCTAAAGGGCTCAGCGACTCCCAGGGGTCCACAGGTAACGCTTTGAGAGCTAATGCTACAGCAAGCCTGGGGAGAGCCCTCAGAGACCAAACTCTTTCTGTCTCTGTCCCTCCCACAAGGAAACAACACACTCTCTCATCACAGCATTTAATTTACTGAGTGAAAGTTTTGCAGGGAGCAAAAAAGTTCTTTACAAAGTTTGAGGAGAATAGATCATCGATCTGGGAAGGAAAGTGGAAGAGAAGTGATTTCCTGATTGTCTAAGCCTGGGTCTGACAGAAATGCCGATATCCCAACTCCTGATGTCCACTACCAGACTTGGGGAGAATTACTCACCCTCTCTGGACCACATAAATGTATGTAACAGTTATTCCCTTTGCAAATAAGGAACTCATGGATGATTATTATAGAAGTGTTACCCATACCCTTCTTGCCGATGGCTAGCCACAGGCAGCAATGCGATTTCCTCTCTCCCCCGACTCCTCCTCAAGTTCCATACAGTTAGAAAAGCTCTTTTGCTGGAATCATTTTCCTGAGTAATCCATATTTCATATTTGAAATTACTAATTAATAAGCAAAGTTAAGAAGATCCAGAGAATTATAAATCCATCTTTCTGTTAGATTGTGACAACTATCGCTTCTATTACTTTCTGCATCAGTCTCATAGTTTAAAACAAGATCAAGTCTAAGAAGGAGAAAATGTTTTGCTGAGTGGCAACAACCACGCAAAATAAATTATAAACTCAAAAGACTCTCATTAACATCAAAAGGAATATTTCATCACAAAAAGCTTTGGGGTAAGAAAATGGGGCTGCATCCACTCTGTTTTAGTACAAAAAGTGGAGTCTGTTGTTTCTGCTCTGAAATTTGGTCCTCAGAACTTTCTAACCTATCGATGAGGACATCACAGATCTCGTCCTGCACTTCCTTTCATTGGTCTCATTCTGCAGAATCATGCAACTAAAGAGACGTTAAAACGACTGATTCTCTGGACTCCTCCAGCTCGGACATGTAATGGTTCTGGGACCCCCATTCGTTTCCAAACTGGAGCCTGTGTTTCTTGCTCTTCATTGTCTGGCCGTTGCATAAAGTATGGTCCCAACTCCCTGCCCCGCCCTAATGCAGCGTATTTTTGATTTGTAATGCAAACTTGGATGGTTAGAAATGACCATTCTCTCAGCTCGAATCTCCATTATCCAAGTTTTCTGTGGCTTGGGTGATTAAACGCCTGGTAAGGACTGACTGATTCTGTCGTTTTAGAAAGTTCTTCTGATGTTGTTTCAGCTGCTTGTGTAAAAAAATGTTAAGCTGTGTGATTATTTGAGAACTTGATTTAGGGATGTTTTAGATGAATGCCTTCCATTTTCTGGACACTTAATTCAGTTTTACGTCCTGTACCTAGTTGAAAGCTTCAAGGCCGTACTTGAAAGTCATCCATAGCTGAGACTGAATATAAATATTCCTGCAATCTGGCCGAGACTGCACATCTCCCCCTTTCGGAAAAGAAGGGAAAAAAACTGTAGGGACTGTCATAAATAATTTTACTTAAGTGAATGCTGAAATTAGGCACCACATTGCCTGGCTCCTAGGAACCTATTTGCAGCCAGATATGTCGAGTATCCACTGGCCAAAGCCTCGCCTTTTCAGAAATGGAAAGCAGGAAAAACAATATGATCATCTTTTAAAGTGGCATGTTGGACCCATCCCCAAAGTTAAATATACCTAGACAGTTCTCAGTGCGGTAGCTACAGCTGACCTTGGAAGAAAATGATGTTCATAGCTGCCCATGAGCTGGGAAAGGTGATAATAAACGAGATGTAATCATGTGTTCCTGGCACGCACTTTGGGCAGTACAAGGAGCTAATTGCATTTACGTATTATCTTACAATGTGGTGGCCCGATCACAGCAGAAGATAACCGAAGCCCCCCCTTTTTGGAAGAGATATTCAGTTTTAGCAAAAATTGATTAAGGTTGCCCTTTGACCCTCTCAAAACTCTTTCCTGGATCAAATCCATTTGCGTGGGTTTTTCCCGTAAATCCTCCTGTTGGTCCTGGCGGTCCTGCCGAGCGCTGACACGCGTGTCAGTGGTGCCTGGGCTGAACTCTGAAATGATGGATCCTGTTTTCTCTGCTGCTGGCCATCCTCGGGCTAGTGTAACTTGAGGCACCACTAACTGGGGCTCTCACTCAGATTATATGAACGAAACATTCATCCTGCTGGAGCCTGGTGCCCATCCAGGGAAGTGTGCCAGCCCACAGTGCCACAAAGGGGGAGGGAGAACATAGTGTCTCAAGGAACAAAAGAGCACCAGGAAACTAGTCTGGAATGGCAGGGTGAGGGGGCTCTGTGCTGTGCCTTTTAGAACCATGCACAGGTTAATACATAGATTAACGCTGCCCTCCATACCTTTATGTGGGAGTTAAGCAGACTCTTGGAAAGGAAACGGAGACCTGACAAAGGGATTAAGGTCATTTCTCCTACATACTTTTTTTTTTCAGAAAGTGTCAGTGTAATTGATAGCATACAAAGCTCTTTTGGACATTTTTCAGTTCTATGTAGATAACAGGATGTTAGGGATAATTGGTTGCTTTCTGGGATTTGCATTTTAACCCAGTGCTTATAATTGCTATTAATTTTTTTTTTGAAAGCTGGTATTTTCAGCTAAAACATATTTACAACCTCAGTGTGCTATGCACAAAAAGAACAAGGAACCACAAAAAGGCACACTGCCCTGCTTTCAGGGGTGTACTACTGTGCTCAGTAGTGGAAATGGGGAATATGTAATGATTTCTTAAAGTAGGCCAGAAGGATACCCATCTTTTAAAAAAAGAAATCAGGAATATCAACTCGAGAAGTTGCGTGTGGGCCTTCAGAATCCATCTATGTTTTAAAGTTTTGCTATAACCAAATTCAATCTGTGTATCAGAAAACTGGAAGGGAAGGGAATATAGATCTCTTAATGAAAAGAAAAAGTAGAACTGTGAGTAAGGGAAACTTTTCAGAATTTGACAGATTCCACATGTAATCTGCAGTTTTTTTGACATGACCCATGGGACACCCGGCAGAGCAAGACCCAAGGTCTTCCTGCATTTGGCAGCAGGCTCAGAGCAGGGACCAGTGGGGCCTCCCTCTGAGCCTCTCTCCCGCTTGTGGCTCAGTCACCCTGTGCAAATAGTAATGGGAATTTTATTTGTCCCATAGCTGGTGAGAGGGGACACAATTTTCCAACCGGGTGGGGCTTATTTGTCCTCCCAAATAAACTGTATTCTAGTATTAAAGTCACCACAGTGCAGTGAGCAAAAAAAAAGTAGGCCATGCTCCCTGCTGAGGCCTGTGAATAACAAAGTATTGTTTGGTGTTAGATAGTCCCATTGCTTAGGAATTGGGAGAAAATAGAGCATAGCATTTCAACTATTCCAAAATCAAGCAGAATTTGAGAAGCAGAATATTAGCAGCTAAGAATCCAAGATCAAAGCACCCAAAGTTCAAGGAGGGTGAGCAAAGAAAATAAGCAAGCACCAGGCCTCGCAAGGCTGCGGAAGCGAAAAGGACGTGAGTTCTGTGGAGGCCTTTCCTCTCAGACGCTCCAGAGCCAAAACAAGGGATCAAGCTGACAAAGCACAAGGTTGATAAAAGCACAAGACAGCAGCCACCAGCAGAGTATAGGGTTCTAATTAAATCGGGCTTAGAGTCCACAAGAAGCGTAAGAGAATCCGGGGTTCTGGCCCTCCAAGGTTGAGACTATTGTTTGGTACGGCGTGGGGTCCTGGCTTTGGAGCCCAGTTATGTGTCTGCCCTTTCCTCCAGGACACAGGAAATGCCTCCAGCTAAAGCATGGCTGTGGCTGAGACCGAATCAAAAAGCAGGGTATCAAATGGAAACGTGAGAACCCGTCTGCTTCCATTCCTCAGCGACTCGGAAGAATGTGGTCCTGCTAGTCCGTGTGTGCGCGCGCTCGTGTGTGTGTGTGTGTGTGTGTGTGTGTGTGTGTGTGCGCGCGCGCGCGCGTGCGCACGTGCGCATGTATAAGCATCATAGCTGACATCCATGAGTTAAAGGGGTATTTTTTTTTCCTGCCATGTTCTCTGAATTACAGAAATTTGCAATGGTAAACAAATTCTTCAAACTCTTTCCGTACATGACTAAATATTTTGTCCGGGGTCACTTTCTTAAAATGACACTGTTTTCTTTGCTCCAGTAAACTTTGATTATCCCAGCCACAGTTTTTACAGTCTCCTTTGTATTGAAAATATGAAAAAAAACGAGTGAAGCTTGCCTGTGAAAAATCTAGCTCCTTCATGCCATAGGCTAAGAGGAGAGACTCCAAAAACCTGATATGGGCTCAAAGAGAAAGCGAATCATGTTACCCCCAACACGCAGACAAGGCAAATTCCCATGACGCCAGGCCACTGCCCAGGGGTGGAGGGAAGAGGAGGCACTTCAGGGCATTCCTTCAAGGGGTTGGTTTCCTGTGTGATGTCACATGTCCCTGGGGGTGAGGCCAGGTTGCTAGTTGCCCTCCACTTCCATAAACTACAACTGCCCCCAGAGCATGTCGCCAAGGAGGAGTCCTTCCGGACCCTGGGTGCAATATGGGCCCTTCTTCCTGCAAGTCCAAAAGAGCTGCTAACATACTGAAGTGGACTGAATGAAACAGATGAAATCATTTTTTAAATGTGGAATTGGATTTAAACTAGCCGATGGGGATGTAAGGGGTTGTCTTGATCACCGTTATTACTGGGTAATGGGTATATAGGGGGTCATGATACTATTCGCTTTACTATTTGTGTGTGGTTAAAACTTTATGATAAAATGTGTTTTTTAAAACTTCACTAACACAGTTGGAGCAGGAAGTAAGCATGATCATGGAGAGACAACAAATAGAATGTCTACGCTAACCTCATTTCTTGGGACCAAAAAGCAACTCAGTACTTGTTATTGGGTAAAATATCCCAACCGTAAGCACTGCCCTATCTGACCAACACTGTGGCAAAACCATTAAGCCCTGCACCAATTCAGATAAAACAGCTGCAAAAATAGAGGCAGCTCCAACTTTGAAACCTAAGGAAAATAATAATTTCACATTTTTTTTTTAAAAATCTCTGAAATGAATCCATTTCCCGGCATTTACAATAACAAGTTTTCACTTGAATTATGCATCACTGTGAATATTTGAATTACAAATGTATGAATTATTCATTATCTGCAATGTGACTGAGTGTTTTCGTCCCCTATGTTGAAAGCCAGTGCAAAGCTTGCCTGGGCTCTGGCTGGCAAAGAAGGTGACACCTGGAGACCCTGGGAGGCAGGTTGCCTTTTAGAACCTTCCACCGCTGGGGTGGAAGACTGGAAGGATACATTACACTGTACAGCGTTGTCAACTCTGACCTCATTGTCCCCACTGTCTCCTGGCTCCCCAGCCTGTAACAGCTGCTACCCACTGGCACCACCTACATTTTAAACCAGCTGGAGACAGAGTTCTACGTGATAAGCCTGTTATATTTGCAGAGTAAGCAGGAACACCTAATGGCTTGGCCCCCTAACGATTCTGGGACGGCCTCTGACAAGCTACAGCAGTATGCACTGGCAAAGCAGAGGAAAACATAATTAAAAGAGCCTTTGTCTAGGCTCCCTCTAAATCAACCTTTTAAATGTGCTCAGTTTAAGAGTCCCAAAATGCCAATTCAATCACACTAGCCTCTAAGAACCACAGAAACCCCCAGGATACCGATGGCCAATTAGTCAAGCAAGAGGGGAGTGTGTGTGTGCATGTGCATGCATGTGCGTATGGATGTGTTCAGAAGATCAACACAGATGCTGAAAGAGCTCCCTAGGAAGTGGGCAGAATGACCCCCAAACAGACCTGAATGGACCCTGACAATACAATCAAGGGAGAAAGGTTAGCACATAGGGAACCTTGAAAGGAGTGAAACTAAAACTCACATTCTTACCGTAATCCGCAAGGAAAGCGAGCAGGCCGGCTGTCTAACGCAGGAGTGCACGCACGGAAAAGGACGAAGCAGGCGAGTGGGGAGAGACAGATAAAAGAAGGAAACACGAGAGATGCCAAAACCAAGAGGCAGGAAAAAATACTTGGTGTCAGCAACCAAACCCAAGAGCAAGAATGAAATTTTCAATTGTGCAAAGTAAAGCCCTGAACTAGCTATGTGCTTTTGTTAACAAAGAAAGTCTGTGCTTTATGTAGAGAGCCTAACAAACCTAAATGTATACCTACATACATATATATATATACACACACACACACACACACGTATTTGGGGTGGGAGGGCAATCGAGGGCAGCCTTTGCCAATATCCTGGCACATGGCTCCTGCTCCTGAGACCTGCAGACCCATGCGGGAGGAGGCAGGTCGTTGGTACACAGAGGTGTTGTTTGGTTGCTGGGGACGCTGGGAACCACATCAATGCTGCATGGGCTTCATTCCACCAGGGAAACTGGAGCCTGCACAGAGTCAGCAGGGCACCAGAAAGAAGCCTGGCGATGGGTGGCTATCCAGAGGAACAGGGATTTGGGACTCAGTGGGTGCTGTGCACAATTGGACTAGCCATCTCCTGCACCGCTGGCTCGGAAAGACTCTGGTCTGAACCTTGCAAGTTCTGATCTTCCGTTTCCTGTTTACACCACTGGGGGCCTAAAATGTCATCTTTGATTCCAATGGTGCCCTTGCAGGTTAAGCTTTCAAACCTTTGAGCAGAGTGACTTGGGTTGGTTTATTTGTTCTTTTAATGGTCATGTTATTATTTGGACCCAAGTTTTAAATTTCCCTAATTCTAATTGCAATTGCTCAGGATATTGGCTAGTTTCAAGTTCTGGAAATATATTCGAACACCTCTCCCAGAGTGGGTAAGAAGTTAGAATAACAGAAAGGCTTGGCTCTGAGTTCAGTTGAATGTCAAAAAGCCCATGTTTGGCTGAATGGACTTTGTATATATAATGGAATCCCAGCTTCCTTCTCTGCTGTTCCAGGCCGGATGCATCCTGGATGTAACTGAGGAAATCAAACAAAGCAAGAGGCTTTGGAGCATTTATTGCAATATCTCATTGATAAGCACTACTTGTTGCAATACGCTGCTGATAAGCAACAATGAATAGCCCTTCAGATGGGTTCTGCATGAACATCCTGAATCATTCACTAATTCATGTTCTGGGGTGTTCGGTATGTTCAGCCCCTCCCACGTGCTGGCCATGACAGTGATGAACTCCTCCCTCAGGGATCAACTTCTCCCTCTTATCTTAGCCGTGCTGGCCTGTGGCAACCCCGAAAGGTTGGCAAACCTTAGAAGTTGTTCTGTTCTGCCCACACAGTGAGAACATGCCTCTTCCCAGTTTCCTACTCTCCCAATTGTCGGGGAGGCTTGAGTGGTTCCACCAAAGGGACTAGTAAATTGGACTTTGGTCCAATTTCGAACAGTAATAGATATTTCCTAGGCCAACTGCCTATAGTAAGGAATAGAGTTTAAAAATCAATTTATTAAGTTCTCTAGCTAGGGATCAGACACAAAGCTCACTAAGCCACATGACAGCTGACTCTATTTCCTTGATGATAAGCTAATTGACTATTCTAACCAGCCACAATCCATACAGCACAGGGAAATGTGCAGATCGAATTGGCTGGGCCTTCTCTCTGGTACACAGGCAAGCTGGCCTCAATGGCAGAGTTGTTGCCCTACAAGGCCATAAGGACAAGCTGTGGAGAACTAGAAGGTCTATTTTCGTCCTAGGAATTTGACCCCACTTTTGACACACTGGCATTCACAATAAAGTTTAGGAAATTAGATTAAGTGGTTTTCTATGATCAGGTTGATATTCTGGCATCATAGGGGAACTGAAAACAGACCACTTAGCTCCCTGGAGCTTTTTGTGTATTCATAGCCTGTGGTTTTGCTGCAAGAGAGAAGTGCTATGAAATAGCAATCAGGCAAGCTCACTGACCGAGCATGTCGGCACACTTCCGAGTTGGCGCTCGCAGAAGGAATGCTCTCTGTGAGAAATAGAAGACAGGATTCTCTACCTTCAGGTCACTTCTAGTCTAATCCCTGGCTGCCACATTACACTTGGAGCCTTAATGTCACAACTCAGTTTTTGTACTTCTGAACTTTTACGTCAGTTTTGGGGAACATTAGGAAGGAGAGATGAAATGTCGACAATGATTCCCTTTTATTACACAAGTGAAAAGGGCAATGGAGCTGATGATTAACTACCACATGCTTTGTGAACTTGAACAGTCACCACGTTATTTACGTAGTTTTTGAGCAGTCACCACATTAACATCAAGACTATTTTATGTTTTACAGAAAAAGTTGAACAACGTGCTAAGAAACAGGCATGCATCTGTGTTTACAGACTTAGGCAATTAGATGTTTAATTGAATTCTATAAATTGCATGTATGTAGGTAGTTATAATTTAACAACTTTTCATCATGTTTTCATTTTTCTACAAGTTAAATTTCCAATTTGATTGGAGGATTATACTCACAGTAGTTTCAATATGCTGTATCTTTTCTACATATTAATAATATTGGTAGTCTGAAAACAGTACTTAAAAGAATTACTACCTATGATACATAAATGAGTTTAATGTCTCTTCAAGAAAAAATTTAAATTAGCTCATTCAGAGCTCCTACATTAAAACAATTAAAATTACTCAAATATTTTTAAATACTTTGAAATTCTCTTTTGGAATGTCGAGAACTGGGGAGAAATCTAGAACGTGTCTCTCATCCTTGATAGGGTGCTCCAACATCTGGGTGTGGGGGAGCAAGGGGTTTTTAGAAGGTGTTTACATCTCTTCTTCCAGTTGAAGTTTCACAGCTTTGGAAATGGAAGGAAGAAATGAGAGGGGAGCAGCTGGCTTTTCCATGGTGTCCAGGAGTGGAGTTTGGTTCTCTAAGCCAGGCCTCACCACACAGAACAAGGGGTTACTAGCAAAGGGCAGGGAGCCCATCCACAAACTCGGGGAGGAAACCTGCTGACCCGATCAGGAGGACCAGAAACAGAAATCTGATGGGAAGGGAGATGACTACTCAGGTACAGCATGAGCTTTACAGGACAGAGAACAGACAGTGTGCTGAGAGGAGACAGGTTGAGGTAACGTCCTTGGACGTTTCGTTGAGAATTGAAGGGGTGAAGGTGGAACACAAGGCTGATCGCCAATGACCATATGCAGACCCACAGACTCAGAAGCAAAGGGAGCTTGATATTTTAACACAAGGTGGAATTATGACCTCACAAGGGTCTCGGAGAATCGGAACTTGGCCCATGACAGCAATATGGTTGGGAGAGGAGGTGCCTTGTTCAAACAACAGAAGTGGTGAAAGGGTAACTCTACATTGAATTTAAAAAGAACTGAATGTATTTAGCTCTCACTCTGTACTAAGCATGGTGCCTGTTGCCTTCTATGAATTGTTTCCTTTAATCCATTGAAGCTGGGGTCCATTTTACAGCTGAGGAAACTGGGGCTTACCAAAGTGGTACTGCCCGGGATCACTCAGTTACTAAGCATTAGAATCAAAGCCCTTACTTTTAGCCACTGGACTGGACCGCCTTCTGAGAAACAGCTCAAAGCAGAGCAAGTCTCGGAATGCCTACTCTATGCACCAGCTCCTTGTGAAGGATACTGCTGGGTTTCCCCACTGTGACCTGTGCTGGAGCCAAAGCCAGATGGGCACCACAGCCCAAGTCCCAGCAAACAGTCCCCACTCCCCTGCCAGCCCACAGTAAGTAGCTTTGCAATAAGCCCTGTTTCCCTGAGGTCACCCTAAATTAGCCTTCACACCTCATTCAAGAAGAGGGTTGTCCTGTACAGAAATCAACTAACCCAGAGGCAAAGGTGGCCAGGAGAGCTGGTAGGTCAGGATAAATGAGGAGAGAAAATAATCAATAACCAATCAAGTAATGAATGCTATAGGGTGACTACTCAGTCAGGAGAGAGCAACAGGGCTTTTCCTACACAAATTGCAATTGGGGCCACTTAGCACAGTGACAGAATCTCAGCCATCCAGGTGTCCTTGGTAAGTCTGGTTCCTTTCAATGTCCCTGCTCTGCTTTGCCACCAGGAGACCCCCTGTATGCCCAAGGAAGCCTGCCCTGGGAGCCCCCCCCCCCCCGGGAGAAGCAAACTTGCCTTCCTTCCTACCTTGGCCTAGAGCTGCCCAGTGCCCAGCAATCGGGTCTTATCTCTACGTCCGATGGGGCACACATAGATGTCATGGGTCGAGTTACTTGCCTATTTCCTCTATTCTACTGTGAGCCTCTTAAAGGCCAGAACTGGTTTTTAACCCAGCATAGCCATCACGGAATGTGCCCTAACACAAGCCAGTACTAATTCCGTAGTAGTTTACCAAATGACCTGTGGATCGTACTTACTCTCCACACACAAATCCACTCAGGCAGGCCTTCCTGATTGATCGGTCTTGCTTTCCCAAGCACTGCTAGCATAGTTGTTTATTACGTGGTCAACCTCTCACCCTGCTCTCTTTCAAATGCCTGATCCCCCATAGGCTCTTCACAAGAGGTAGCACCATTCTCCACCACCCTTGTCCTGGAGCTCTTCCTCTCAAAAGGCAGGAGGCGAAATGCCATTAAGATATGTATTGGTATCTAGCAGTCTTAGACTTGCCTCATTCATTTTTCAACATTTTAAAATCTAAATGTGGCATTTTTACACTGAGTCCTATGAAATCCAACAGTCCATCACCTTAGTCTATGAAGATTTTTAAAATTTTGTCTTTTAATAGTAATAATCACTCACACTTTTGTCAGGTATATTTCTCTCTAAGTCTTTATTAAAGGCATTGAATAGGACACCCACAACTCACCAACAGCCTCCAGGGCAAAGCTCTTCTCTAGGAGGTGCTCAATAACATTTTTAAGATAAAATAGAAACATACTAAAAGCAGGCTCTCTGATAAAAATCTTGGCTTGTCCTGCTGACATTTGTAGACTCAAAAAGCAGGGGAAATAATAACCAGAACAATTGCTGCTCATGGTATTTTAAATCCCAATTTTAAGATCGGCAGCCCTTAGAGGTCAATTCTTTCTGAAGAGATGAAAAGGGGGTTGGGGGATGGTGAGGGGCTGGCTACAGGGTGATGGGGTGCAACACTGCCCATCCCATTTCCACTTAACCCTGAGGTAACACACTGCTATCTTCTGTGTATTGAGGTTTAACCTAAGGCTTTGTTTGTGGGGGATCTGGTGCCAGTATGAAAAAATACAAAAATCAACCTCCACATTTCATGAATGCCCACCCCTCCCCCTACATTGTATATGGCATTTTCAGCCAGAAAGCTGACAGTGATGCTCACCATTTTCTGTGGGAAAGATGGAAAAATACAGTGTCTTTAGATTGGATTCTCAGCAAGAAATACACTCTACTAAGATGATAATGAATTGATTTCCTTCTGGAGGAAGGTGTCTGGTGCCCTATCATTGATACGAGCAACACTTTCCCCCATAATGTAAAGGACACGTCAAAGGCATGTTTACCAAATGAGTAGAATCAGGGGTTCTGACCTTTGGGCTTCCCTAGGCCATATTGGAGGAAGAAGAATTGTCTTGAGCCACACATAAAATACACTAACACTAACGATAGCTGAGGAGCTTAAAAACAAAAAGTCCGTGCATAATTTTTGAAACGTTTTAAGAAAGTTCACGAATTTAGGTTGGACCACATTCAAAGCCGTCCTGGGCACATACAGCCCGTGGGCCAAGGTTGGACAAGCTTGAAGTAGGTGATAAAAAGATGTGAGAAACTATTAAGATTAGGCAGTGTCAAAAAATGTTAAAATACCATTGGCTTAAGAATAGACCACAAAAGGCACAACATTTAACAAGAATAAATGCTAAGTCCCACATTTTGATTTTCAAAATCAATTGCAAAAATACAAGATGGAGGACCTGACTTCAGCGCTTCTTATGAAAAAGCCAAAAGGTCTATTATTAATACTACGGCTTTTAAAATGTTCACTACCAATCCAAGTTGAGTGTAAAATATAATTAATTAAATCTAATGCAAGTTCTGTTTGCAGTCATGTGCATATAAATAAGTATCTAGGTTAAGGAAGGGGAAAATCTGACCATAATCTGAATTGGTCAAAGTACCCAATGGAGATTAGGGTTTCAATTCCAGATGACACACTGCAAGAGGAACCTTGATAAACTGGGCCATCTGCCAAGGAAAACAGAATGGTGAAGGCTCCATAAACCACAACAGGTGAGGAAGTATTCGAGGAAATGGGGCTCCCTTGAGAAAGAGAAATCTTAGGAGGGACATGGAATATGTCTTTAAACATTTCAGAGGTCATATTGAAGAGGAATCAGATGTACTTTATGTAACAGCAGAGATCAGAATTAGTATCAGTAGGGTAAGATTAGCATAGCAGAAAATGTCAGTTCACATTCTTTGCTTGTGAGCAACGGAAATCACCTGGCTTGAATAGAGTTAATTAGTTACTGAAAAGGCTGAGAAACCAGACTTGGGGCTGACAAGAAGCAGGTGGCACTAGAAGATCTTGGTATCAGAAACTTCACGGTTTTGCCTGGCACTACCTCTAGAACAAAAGAATTCTAACTACTAACTTGGTCTTTGTGTCACTCTATTCAATTCCCAGAAGCATGAATTTTATTAGACATGTTTGGGTCACATGCCTGCCCCTTGACTGTCCCAGAGAATTAACAGGAAGAGTGACAAAAGGAACTTCCAGCGATCCCTTTGACATCCACAACTAGAGAACATCTAGATTTATTTTTCCAGCCTAGACTGCTCCAATGCAAGACAGGTTATGCCCCAAAAGAAAATCATGGTGCTCTTAGGGAGGGGGACTAGATTTAAAGCATCCAAAACATAGAAAATGACTACTACAGAGAGCTCAAGATGAAGAAATACTGTCTAAATATTAGAGGGTCCATAACGTAATGTCCAATGAGGTCACCGTCATTCAAGGTATTCAAGCATAGATTACAGGATCACACAGAGGACACTCTGACCTGACGTAGAAGGCATCGTTGGCTGAACTGAGATCCCTTAAATTCTAACATTCAACAACTCCAAGTGATTTTCAAACTGGGCACATGTCACAATCATATGAGGAGCCCTTTCAAATTAATGTCTGCCAAGCTGTCCTCCCTGTCCCCAAAGATCCTAATATCCCCTCCCCATTCCTTATCACCCATCACGAATTGAGAACCAAAAGCCATACCACATCTGAGGTTTCTACTGCTTTGTTACTACTTTGCGTTGGTGAAATAGTCCAGGACCAGAGACTGGATACTGATCAAATGGGGCAAAAAACGTTTTTTACTTAAAAATCTTTTTGAGCATTAGGAATGTCTAACTTGTAGATTTAAGCAGTGTAAGAAATAACTGAAAAATGAAAAGGGACTTGGTTGAAGAAAATTAATAGTTGGAGTTATCTAACAATGCGGCAAATGTTGGCTTCCTTCTGCTACTGCTATTTTGCTTGGAAGGCATCCAATTTTCCCCTTGCATAAAAGGAGACAAGATCTGTTTGAAGCCATTAACAGCACCAATAGGAGGGACATTGGAATTAATAACCCGGAGACCTGCCAGCCAGGAGCAATTTGGAGCATAATCTTTTCCTTTGACTTTTTTTGTAAAACTGATATTTTTGCTATATTATACTTGGTCTGACATGCCACTGCAGAGCCAAATAATTTATCTTTCCAACTCTATTTTTTAAATTGACCTAAGTAAAATATTTTAATTTATTTGCATGGAGGTCCCTTCTGTGGCTTGTGTTAGGTGCTATGAAGTATTATTCCAGGGCTTAAAGAACTCCTTGGAATTTAGCAAAAAAATAACAATATATTTAAGACCATGAGCAAATGCTCTTGACATAACGCTAAGTGAGCGGAGTATAAGATAGAAAACCATATGTAATACATGATCTTCATTTGGTTTCTTTGAAGGTAAACATACACAAAAATTGATTTTCTTACCTTATTTTACTCATTCCTACTTGCTATTGTGGAACTGCACTCTTTGCAAAGTCTTCTTATAATGTATTTCTGGAGGCCTCAGGGGGCTGTCACATGTGCTCAGGACCTAGTCCCCAAAGACAGCCTGTGGTCTCATTACTGTTTCCCTCCTCTCCAGTTGTGGGCCCTGCATCTGCCTAGAGCTCCTGCGGCTTCTCCAGGAACACAGAGGCCCCCAGGAAGCACTCTCCCAGGACCATAATGCACACATATCCTGATGCAATGCAGCTACCAAGGTGCCGAGTCAGGGCCAAATTCTGGGAAGCACTCACTCATCCTGCCTTTCCTTGCACCATTCACTGCAACCTCTACCCGCCCATTCCACGGACAACAGCCCAGGCTGATCTTTCCACAATTCTCCTTGGAATCCAGGTCTCTTCTGCTTATGAAGCAGTCAGTGACTTTGCTGAGTCCTACACTATGACATCGAAACCCCTTCACCATAACTGTGTGGCCCAAATCAGCTCCTCTCAGGGAACACCCAAGGCTCCCCCATGTGACAGCTAGTCCCCTGCGGGCACCCTCCTGTATCCCAGGGGGCTTGTGATGTCCTTCTGTCTCGAATACCTCCCCCACTGAACCCATTTGCCTAACAAACATCCATTTCGTCCAAAGGTTTCTCCCCTGTGAAGTTTACCTGAACACTCCCCACCCCCAGCTGTACCTAAGCCACATCCTCAGTGTCCCCATGACAGTTTGTTCTCCTTTTTCTCTCTTGATTTCTATAGTACTTAGCCAAGGCTTCCATTACCATTTACGCATGTTTGCTAGCCTACCTCCTTCCCTAATGAGGATCTTCTCATCACTCCAGTATCCCCAACACGCAGGACAGTGCCTGGCACAGACCATGCATCCAACAACCTAACGAGAATGTAACTGAACAAGCATGAAACTCCATGTTGGAGCTTTGGAATTTCCAAGAGCCCCTCGTGTCCCTAAAAGCCCATGTTTCTTCTCTTATCTTAGAGATCTCCCGGTCTTTACGTCCCCCTCTTCTCTACACAAGAAGGGAGTTACAAGATGTGTTTGGTTTCTGGCCTCAGCTCCTCCAAGATTCCAAACCTGGGTGGATGTGCATAAGGCACAGCTAATTAGCTGGGTTCAAACTAGTGCCATTGACATAGTGCTGAGCGAGGACACCAGCTGGACAAATCACTCTGGGCCCTGGCTTCCCAGGGTCACATGCTATCTTGGCTCCCTACCCCTTCCATGTATTGTACACTTTGCTACCCAACAGTTCCCACCTAACCCTGTCAATAGGTGTAATTGTCCCCGTGAGGAGAGGACCTGAAAGACACAAACCTGCGTAGTCCAGAAGTTGTCTGAGGCCCCCAAGGACACATCATCATTTCCTCTTAAAACACAAGTTCCCTTTGCCCCCTAACATAGGTTTTGTGAACACAGCCAGGTTTCCTTTCCTAAGGAAGCTTCTTAACTCACCCATGGAGATCGTCACATCTTAAATGACACAGCCAAGACTTGCCTGCCTTTTACTTCATTAATGATCATGGTCAAAACCACCCCACTTTACATAGCTAGGGCTGAGGGAATGCCTAATCTTAGCAGTAAAATTCACATTTATCATATTCAGATGACCAGTTTAGAAGGGAAGACAGCAGCAATGGAAATATCTCTGGGACCTCTACAAGGGATTAACTCAACTGACTGTGGAATGTCAGTACCTCACCAAGTGATAGTCAGCCATGAACGCATTTCTCTGTCTGAAACCCAAGTGGCTCTTAGAACGGGATCGTTGCAGATATCACACACGTAGGGCATTTGTGCTTGCCGTGAGCCTGGCCTGTCTGACTGTTATCAACCCACAGGTCATATGATCTCTCAAAAGACAAGCCCAAACCAAGGCTGGGCCTAGCCCCTCGGTCACCATTACTTTAAACCTCGCCCAGAGTTGCCATGACCAGAGTTTACTGGGATTATGTGGTAAGGTCACCTGAGCCAGTAACTGAGCCAGGAAGTAGAGGCTCAGCCATTTGATGGGGAGGGCAAGGCTCCAGCCACAACATCACTGTCAAAACCATGTCATGGACAAGCCTAGAATTTGTGGTGATCTAAAGGTGCCCTAAGCGTGCTAAGGCCTTGCCGCAATCCCAGGCTTTCAATTAGAAAGGCACATGTCAATGTTTTGACATGGTATTGGGACATTTCACTTAAACTTAGTGAGCTCAGGTACTGGCAAGAAGAATCAGACTGCTTTTTATTTAAGCTACTTCTATAGATTCTTCATTGTGTTCGCTTGTTTGTTTGTTTTCAATAATGACAACGAGGGGTGGCTGTTCTCCCGAACTTGGCACTTGCTTGCCTCCACAAGATTCAGAATTGCAAAGTGAGAGTTCTTGTTCAGCAAGTACTCACTGAGATCATATTATGTGCCAGACACTGAGCTAGTCACTAGGAATACAGTGCTGAGCATGGCAGAGGTATCGCCTGTCCTCATAGGAGTCACAGTCTCATGGACAGTGTCTTAAACTCAGCCTACTATCAGGCTATTGTCTACACAGAGGCAAGTCTATTAGAATCCTTAGCTATAGAGCTAGTATAGCCCCCAAATGAATAAAAAAGGTCCCCTGTGATCATCACTGACAGCCCATCTATAGACATCTTTGGGTTGAAAACAGTGGAAAGTAGCAGAAGTTTCAGGCCTGGAATGGCCAAGATGACCCTGGCTCATGGTCATGCCAAAATACCTGGCTGTGATATTTTTATGATTATTAATTCTAATTCATTGATTCTATTGAAGGTTCTCTAGAGCCAGACCCTCAGCTAAGGGCCTTACTTATGTAACCTGGTTGTGTCAGGGATCTTCCTTATCCATCTTGCCTGGGTCTGCCCACTTAGATCGAGAGGAGGAGTAGATAAATTTGAGAGTTCAGTCTTCCTTTCCCTTTTAGCAGAGAAGTCACCTAGCTTGCTAACTCCTGTGGTGGTGGCAGGAATCCTCCAGGCTAGGCGTCAGTGAGGACATTCCCCGGATCCACAGGGAGATTACCTCTTTCTGCTGCAACCCTACCACAATTCATTAGACATAAGCATTCAGGGAGAGCTTCTGGAAGTCCCGTGTAAATGAGACTCTGTTGGTCAAGATGTTCTCTAAACTGTAAAACACTGTAAAACTGTAGGATATTATTATTTTTACTATTATTATTATAAAGTGATATTAGTAACATCACTTTAGACTTACTGGCTAGAGAGATTCAAATCAAGGGCCATTACCTTTATTTTTCTGCTCTTTCTATTATCTGTTTATTTGTTCTTTATTGTGGTCTATTTTAGGTATAATGCAATAAACATATTCTAAGTGTAATATCCATTGAGTTTTGTTCATTACTTTTTGACTAACATAAAGTCAAATAGTTATATTTTAACATCTAATACATAGTCAACCAACTATATTTTAACTAATATAAATATTTAGAACTATACATTTAATTATACATATTACAAACTGAATGTGCCCCTCCCCGTAAATGTTGAAGCCCTAACTCTGACTGTGACTGTATTTGGAGATAAGGTTTATGAGGAGCTGATAAAGGGTAAATGAAGTCATAGAGTGAGGGCCTAATCCCATTGGGCTTTTGCCCTTATAAGGAGAGGAAGAGAGGAGGCGCTCCCTCCTCACACCACAAAGAAGAGGTCAGGTGAGCACACTGGGCAGTGACAGCTACCTCAAGCCCAGGAGCAGAAGCCTCATGATAAAACTGACCTTGTCAGCACCTTGATATTGGACTTTTAGCCTCCAGAACTATGAGAAAATCAATTTCTGTTGTTTAAGCCACCAGCCTATGGTGTTTTGTTGTGGCAAACTGAGCAGACTAAGACAATCCATTTTTGGCCACGTTTAATACTTATACTTGATGATACATGTAGGCAAACCACTTTTCCTTTTTTATTTGTTTTTGTTTTCAAATGGTGGCTTCTTGTTTTCAAAAGGTAGTTTTTTTGCCTAAACTCTTTTTATCCTGTGTACTGTAAAGAATTTTAATGTTTTAAAATTGTCATTACAAGTAATTACAACATATTTGCTGTATTTGTTCTGTCAGACACCAATCCAATTAGTATTTGAAAAGATTGAATATCTGCAAAAGTGTTTTAGTTTCAACATGCACTTCTTTAAAATCTGCTTGTAAATTAATTCTGTTCCAAAGCCAGTGTTTCAACACTGTTGAGGAGAAAACTACAATGTAAATGAGATGACGTCAAAGAGGAAGTTCAGACTGAAGGCAACCTTCAAAAGAGCATGTGAGACTTCCAGGCAAATATTAACAGAAATTCATTCCACACTGTGTTATCTGGAGTAATTGAGAAACCAAATCGTGATTTCTACTCTAGCTTTAGCCAAAGAATGAGACTCTAATTGCATCTCTGCATAGATTGCCACTGACTCAGACTTCAGAATGGCTTCCCTGAACACACAGGCACAAGTGAGAAGCAGGAAAAGTTGGGGAGGAGGTAAACTTGACCCGAAGCTGACTTTCTGCTTCCTCACTGATGCCTCCTCTCTCCACAGCCCAGCAAGGGCGCCTCTTGGAGGTCCGGAGGTCTTCCCTCCGGTATGGTGGACTCCACTGCCTTCCCCAGGCTTCTGACTTCTCCCTGTTCACTTTACTCATCAAACCTTATCTGCCTTGTGCCATCAGGCTCCACTTTCTGTTAGGAAACTGATAAACTAATCTCTATGTAATAAGGAAGTCTCTGCTCAATATGACACACTTTCTTGCCAGTTAAACGTGCCTGTAAGCAATGCTCTTGCAGAGATTATGCTTAAACTTACGCAATCGGTCCAATGATGCCAATTCTAGTCTTTGGCTTGTAGTTGTATTGGTTTTATGGATCCAACATTTATCTTTATCAAGTTTAATTAATTTTTTTGTCTCCACAGGAATATAATATCACAAGAGTTACTTAAGTTTCATGGTAATTCAAATATGACCTTTGGTCCCATTAATACAATTGTCAATGAAAAGTAAATTTTAAATATGAATCAAAATCTATTAGCACTTTCAAATCTAAATGAACCTATTCTCTTTCTATTTCTCGTTAGTGTCTTATTGTCAGTGTAGGCTGCTAGAACTAAATACCACAGCTGGGTGGCTTAAACAACAAACATTTATTTTTTACGGTTCTGGAGGCTGAGAAGTTTAAGATTGAGGTGCTGGCAGATTCAGTATCTGATGAAACCCACTTCTTGGCAGAGAGATATTAAGTTTTTTTCTCCTATTATAAGGACACTAATCCCTTCGTGGAGCTCTACCCTCATGACCTCATCTAAACCTAATTACTTCCCAAAGATCCCACTTCCAAATCCCATCACTTTGGAGTTAGTGTTTCAACATATCAATTTGTAGGGGACACAAGCATTTAGTCCATCACAGTTACTGTGTGTGATTATATAAAGTTGTCCTAGAGCAGAATAAGAAGTAAATTTCTCCCCATGAAAAGAAATTGAAAATTTAATAACTGACTCTCAAAGTCTAAAAGGAGACATTTCCTCTGGGGCTGAGCTGCCAACAAAACTGGAGTGTCCCAAAATGTGTAGTTTAAGAGAATTGTTTATGTGAAACAACACTTTTCTTGAGGAGCATGTAAATGTTCATTCTTCCAATCCCCTATGAACTCCTAAGCAGCTCCTGGTCTGGGATATTTTGCCATGGGAAAAAGGGGGTGATGTAAGGATGGCCCATCTCCCCTTTATGGGGCTGTTAGACTCATCCGCAAACACTATCAAATCCCCCACAGAGGTTGGCCCCTGGACAAGCCATCCTAGGATGGCAGGCTGTGCAAGTCTTTGCTCACCAGGGAATTACCCATGTGCCATGCCAGACAGTGCTTAATAAATGCTGACCCTAGGGACCCAGCCTCTCATCACTTCATCAGAAACTGGAATTCCCAGAAATTAAAATCTGAATCTGAAATTCCAATAGAATCTCACCATGTATTTGAAATGTAAAAGGAGTGACCAAATCAGCTAGGCTTTCTCTTGGTCTCAACATCTAAAATAGTTCCCTGCTGATTCATAATGTAAACACAGGGGTTAATTCCCTCCTTTCAGAAATCTGTGCTTGTGCACCCCAAATTATTATTATCTGTGTTCAACCATGAAAGCATGACAGGCTGACTGGCTGCCAGCTTGGCCCTTTGCCTTTCCTGATTTAAATAAATAGACTTGGCTTTGGGCAGGCTTCTCAGACGGACATGCACTCCAGACATCAATGTTATTGTATTAAGATATATAGTGACGTAAAAATATTTGTATAATCAATATATCTTGCTTAGCTTTAAAATCTAGGACAGGTTTTCAAGTAATCTCATTTTCACAGATTGGGTAGACGAGTCAGAAGCAAGGACAAATGTTGGAGGAGACATCATGTTTATTTATAACAGATTAATATTATATCTAGTTTCTATGTACTAGGAAACAGAAATGAGTCTATGCAAACCCTCCCCTACCCCCAAACCCTAAGAAATGGGACACAACTGACACAACTCATCTGAGCCCTTTTACTATGTGACGTAGTATTTTATCTTTAAACAGGATGTTGGTGGTCTATGTTTTCACTTTATTGACTTACCCCAAGCCTTTGGTTTGACTGAAAAAATTCCCTATGAGAGTAAAGTTGTTCTTTGAAATGGATCTCTTCCTAACATGGTCTTTTTAACAGGTCCCTTTGAAGTACCCTAACTTTCCTGATTGTTTTCACTTCAGTACACCATCGAAGAAGAGAAGTGAAAGAAAACAAATGAAACTGAAACTTGGCTGTGGCTGGAGGTGCTGAAGCTTCCTCATTTAAGAAATTCGTTCCTTTTCCCTTATATTGTGAAATCTGAAACACCTCTTGAAATTCTGGTCGTGGTGTTTAGGATACCCCAAAAGGATTCACCTCCACACTTCCTTCCTCCTAGACTCCCCCATCTCATTTGGCGACAAAGCAGTCAGGCTCAGGTTCTTCCAGAGGGCAACAGAAAAAGATACTAAAGAGTGTAAATGCACTCCATGGTCCCAGAAATACATCATTTAACCTTGGACGCTGCTAAGTTAGTACACTGGAACGTGACTGATAGAAAAATGATAAATTAGACACGCATACCAGTAAGATGTAACTACTCATAGGGATCCCAAAATGCAAGCACAATGACTGAGGCTTTCTGGAGTATGTGGAAACAGCCTCAAGGAGGAAGGATCGCAGGGATGGAATTATTCATCCTTTGTTTCTTTCATTCCTACAACATCAATTTAGCCTCCACACTGTGGCCAGAGAACTCAAAGTGCTGTATTGTAGAATTCTCCCGAAGATTCCAGAGTGGAGAACGTGGATGCTTTTTTCTCATCTCTGATTGCTTTAAAATGTAGTTTTATAGTACAAAATAGGATGTAAAATCAACATGACATCTTTGTTCTTTCTTTTTATGTCTGATTCTAACTGATTCTTTAATGTGCTTAGAAATAAAATTCAAGTTACAGAAGTAGTTCAGACTTATTTAACTAAATAAAACAATCCATGGTTAAATAAATTAAAAATTGTTTCTCCTTCTAACATCCTTCCATTTTTCTTTCCTAAGGTAATAATATTCCTATCCATGCTTGCACAATTAGATAATAATACATATGCACAAAATAAGGGTGTTTTGTTGTTTTTTTAAATAAATTGTGTTATTCAATTATAGTTGACATACAACATTATATTGGTTTCAGGTGTACTACATAGTGATTAGACATTCATAAAACTTATGAAGTGATCACCCCAATAAATCTAGTATCTGTCTGACACCATCCATAGTTACTACAATATTATTGACTGCATTTCTTATGCTATAGTTTATATCCCCATGGCTATTTTGCAGCTATCAATTTGTATCCCTTCCCCTTTTCACCCATCCCCCACAATGCCCCTCTCCTCTGATAACCATCCAACTGTACTCTGTATCTATGAGTTTGTGTCTGTTTTGTTTTTTCATTTATTTCCTTTTTTAGATTCCACAATCCAAAAAGATCTGCTTCCTTATCTTCTAAATTGCTGATTCAATCTTCCGCTTTATCTAATCTACTATTGATTCCCTCTAATGTATTCTTTTTTTCGGTTATTATATTTTTCATGTCTGACTGGTTCTTTTTTATGTTTTCTATCTCCATTTTTATGTCTCTAATCTCTTCGTTGAAGGTCTCACTGATATCATTGAGCATCCTTATAACCAGTGTTTGCACACTTCATTGGTAGATTGTCTCCATTTTGTTTAGTTCTTTTTCTGGAATTTTGTTCTGTTTTTAATTTGGAACATGTTTATCTCCCCATTTTGGTTGCCTTCCTGTGTTTGTTTCTATGTATTAAGTAGGGCCGCTACATCTACTAGTCTTTGTAAAGTGGCCTTATGTATGTAGTAGGTGTCCTATGTGGCCCCGTGGAACAGTGTCCTTGGTCACCTGAGCCAGGTGCTCCAGGTCTGGCCCTTGTGTGGGTTGTGTGTGCTCACCTGTTGCAGTTGAGCTTTGACTGCTATTGGCACATCAGTGGGAGGGATTGACCCTCAGGCTGATTGGAACAACTATTGTGCAGGGGTTGACCTTACTGAAGAAGATTCACTTTAATGGGGTTCTGGTGTCTGCTAAGTCTGCCCCTTGGGTATGTCATTTTGTGGAGGTGGTTGGAGGGTGCTCTGGTGTGGGCTGTAGCTGGCCACTGGGTATGGTAATTCTGGTGCCTCTTAGACAGGGCTCTGGTGCAGGCCAAGGTCTGTGGCTGCCTCTGACCTGCCTGGGAACACTTGGTATGAGCCACAGAATGATCAGATGATTGCCATTTGTGCTGGGCTTGGAGGTGCCTGGGAGAAACTAAGCTGTGAACTGAGGCTGGCTGATGCTAGTGCTGGGCTTGGGAGTGTTTAGAGAGAAGTATGGGCCATGCCATGGCCAGATGCTGCTTATTTGGAGTCTGTGAACCTTTGAGAGGTTTTAGGAAACCTACAACATGAGCCAAGACAAACCATTTATATGGAAAAGTCATTGGAAGCAGATTGAGTGGGTCCACAAGCTGTGTGAGGTGGACCCTCAGGGAATGACCAAGGCAGGGCAAATTGTGTTAGCCAGGTTGATGGAGACTCAGATATGGCACCTGCCTGCATGTGTGTCAGGGGGTGGGGGGCGCATGCGGGGAGAGGGCTCAACCAAGAAAAAATAGCTTCTGCTAGCACTTCTGTCTGGGAGAAAACTACCTTTTCAGCCCTTTCTCTGAAACCAAACCATTTAATTCCTCCCCATATGTTCCTGGTGTCTTTCAAGCTGCTGCCCCATACTGGAGCTCAGAGCAAGTGAGTCTGTCTGCAAATAAGTTCATAAGGCCCTTTAAGAGGAATGCCTGTGACTCCAGCAGCCCTCCATCTCACCCAGCCACAATCTTCACTGGATTTCCCATCCCAAGTTATGGGATTTCTTTCCCCGGCACTGGAACCCTGTGCTAGGGACCCTGGTGTGGGGCTGGGACTCTTCACTCCTTGGGGGGACCTCTGCAGCTGAATTACCCCTCCTAATTTTTAACCTCCGCATGTGGGTGTGGGATCAGCCCATACTGTGTCTCTACTCCGCTTACCAGTCTTGACGTGGCTTCTTCTGTGTGTCCTTACTTGTAGGACTTCCGTTCAGCTAGAATTCAGGCAGTTTTCAATGACAGTTATCCTGTAGTTCAGTTGTAATTTTTATGTCATTGTGGAAGGAGGTGAGCACAGCATTTATCTACTCCGGTATCTTGACTAAAATGTCTGTTGGTTCTTTTTACAAACATAGAAGCAAATCTACTCCTTAGTTTGTTGACTTAAATATACATAATAGACAAGCCTCTAGTTCCTTTTTTTTGATGGTCACACAGTATTCCACACTAGCAGCATTCCTGCATTCTCCTATTAATTGGTGCTTTCTACTTTTGTGTCTCTCTAAACAATGTTAAAACAAATATATCTGTATATCCCTCTTCCATTTTTTTAGGCTTTAAAAATTATACAGTGGTCATTAGACTTTTTTTTACCAAAGATATACTCCTACCTCTTAGGGAAATAGCCATCTAGAATTTACTCCTGAAAAACAAATGACTTCTCCAGGCCTAAAATTTTCATTGCATTCAGTAGGCTACTTTTCAGGGAACACTGTTTCCTTAACAGGTTTCAAAAAACAATTTCCAGCAAATGTAAATTCACATCTTCTTGGATGATTTCCTCAATCTATGTAATTTGCGTCATTGAAATAAAACTTGTTATAAAACCACTAACTGGAAGTTCTTACGTTGTGTTCAGCTTGACCACAACGTTTTAAAATGAAAGTTGAAACGTTAAAGAAATCCCAGGTTGTCAGCAGGTGCTTCTGCACAGGCCATTAATTCTGAACCCTTTGACGTGGGAGCACCAAAGTGAAGAAGTCAGGAGCCAATGGCTCGGGCTTGGGGGCTCTGCTCACATTTTGAAGAGCTAGGTGCTCTTTTGATTTCTTCTCTCCAATATTTAGACCTCAAATGTAATCTTATAGGCCAAAGTGACTAAAGCAAAACCGAAAGTACAAGAGTTCTGCTTTCTCTAAGCCACTTGCTCAGCTCCATGTCCCACAGTCACTGCCAACTTTCAGTTCCTTAACTGGGCAGCCTTCCACCTCCTGCTGTCCCACGGCCCTCTGCATCCGTTTGTCCAGTCTCAGTCTAAGCATTTCTTCTTCAGGTCATTGCCCCCCTCTCCCCTACGCCCCCTACCTCCTCTCCTGTGGGGTATTGGCATTTCTGACACGATTCTTATTTCTGCTTACCATGCTCCTCACTGGTTTTTATCATGATTATGTTTTCCTCACCTCGCCTGCCCTTTAGATTTAAAGCTTATTGGAGAACTCCTGGTGCAGCCACTGTGTTTGGGGTGGTGGTGAGGGGCTCCCGTTTATTTTCAGTAAGATTAGTTGTAATTATACCACCTGAGTCCCAGTTGTGAGGTCATCAGGCCTTCTTAAGCTTTCCTCTCTTCCGAAATCCTGGGCCATAGAATTATGGCCATCTTTCTCCTGAATTTCAAGAAATCAGCATTCCACAAATTTAGAGTGCATAAAAATTATACGCAGCTGAGTTTCCCCTCCAGCTATCACAAACTTTCTCCCAAGGTGCCCGTAACTAGCACTGTGTGAACTCAAATGCTACCTTGTTCAATACAATTTATTGAAGGGAGCAGGTTCCCTAGTCCCTTCTGTGCCCTCTGGGAAATGAATTATGAACAAGCTAAGTCAGGAATATTTCTGGGGATCTGCTATAAAGACGTCTAGAGGAGTCTCCCATCACTGTTTTTATTGACTTGTGTCTGAAATCATCTGCAGTTTTCTCTACCTTTGCTCCACCCCAGCCTCTATTGTTTCTATTCATTTTCTGCTATAGTTCTGCCTCTTTAAGGATGTGTGGCCACCATCTCTTCATTCCTCATCTACACACACACACACACACACACACACACACACACTGAATCACACAGAACAGGAATGCCAAGTGGACACAGCCACATTTGTAAGATTCTGCTCTGTGTTTGCTTTAATTTTACCTTTGCTCATGTAGTTTCAAACTTTGCTATGCTACAATCTCTTCTCTCTGCACCCTGCCCCCATACACACACTCACCTTCACACATACACACATACACACATACACACACGCAAATAGGCCCTACCAGACACAGTGCCAGTCACTTCTCCCTAGAACTTACCGTGGTGCCTAGGGCATGGCTGTAGTATTAAACACAGAACTCTGCTCCTGATGGTTCAACATCACTTCCTAGCTTATGTCCCATGTTCTCCTCTTCAGCATTGGGCTCTCCAAAATGCCCCACTGGGACCAACTACTCTGGGACCTCCCGTCATGGATGATTGATGGAAGGCTTCTCTCTCTTTTCTTTGCTCCTCATTCCCATGCCCCTGTGCCCTCACTTCCAAGTTTGTGCAGTGTGGATGAGTGTCTCCCCCATTCATTTCTTTCCTCATCTACTTCAGTCAGTAGCTGTCTACTTTGTTTCTAGGCCCTCCCTCATCACAAATTTTACAAACCAATGTAAAATACAGACAATCATGTAGTAGTAGTAGTAGTAGTAGTAGTAGTAGTAGTAATATTCTAAGTCCTATACTTGAAATACAAACTAGGAGTTATTTGAAAATAGAGAAGTGGCATTTCTGCTTGGCCTGTGAGGGAAGGCTGCAGAGAAGAGGTCCATGTGGGTTGGGTCTTGAAGGATGAGTAGGAGCTTCCAGCCAAAGGATAGGAAGGTCATGGAAAGGGTTCAACATGAGAATAACCAGAAACTTGTGTAGCTACAGGGTGAGAAGCATGGGTGAAGAGTGACACACAGTAGGCTGTCAGTAAATATTTATTTTGGATTTTGAATAAAGTAGGATAAAGTCTAATTTTAAATAACAGTTAATGCCATGCAGAGAAGCTTAAATTTTAGTTTATATACAGCGAGAATTTACCAAACTTTTTTAATCAAAGAAATAGCATAATTACACCTGGGTTTTTAGAAAAGGATAACCTAAGTCTGTGTGTAAAATAGATTTCAAAGGGAAAATTTAGAGGGGGAGTAAATCATGACACAAACCATTTTTAACAGGTATATTGATTTTGATTAAGTTTATCCCTTCTTATTGCGTATTTACACCAAATCTTGGTTATTCTCAGAAAATCGTATTTACCACCCTATGTTATGAATTCTCTTCATACTGATGATTGTATGTCACCACAGAGGTCTTTAGAACCAAACTTTGTTTCTGCCACTCCCATTAGTTTTCCCCAAGAATCTCACTCATGTTCACACTTCCTCGTATACCCAGCAGTACTTGCTGTGCTCCCTGCCATCCGGTTTTGACCAGCTTTACAAGGATTTATATCACTCTTTTTCTGTCTTCATTTTAAGTCCCACTGGATGCACAGCTCTGTCACTACGAGTCACTCACTATCTGAGTTAACTCTTAGTGAGCACGTTGGCCTTATGATGCACCCCTGGGAGATTCAGTGCCTTAATTACATATTCTTACATAAATAACTGTAAGGGTGAATATTTCAGGCTCCATGTCAGGCCACCATGGGAAATATTTTGAGGCTAATGGTTCACTTAGCAATTGGTCACTTCTCACCACATAACAAGATTTCTATTTCTCCTGGTATGGTGCCAGACCCAACCCAATGCCTCCTTTCCATAAGCTTCTGGGTGCAGCTGGATTTGGGGGAGGAGGGTATCAGATGAGGTAGAAAGGTAATTGTCACACCACACCACCAAGCATATGGGACAAACAAGTTATACCTCCAGCACTTCAAGCTCAAGAAGAGGTTTGCTTTTTAAATAAAACAATGATAAAATTTTGGATCCGACATGTTTCTCCTTCTGGTTTTTTTGAAAAGGATTTGCCACATAATTCCGTGGTAGCCCACGGACCGATGGCAGTTCCACCCACAATGAGTCCTGTGAAGTTGGGAAGCCTGTCCTTCCCTTCCGAATCCTGGGATCAGCACATCTCTCACCACACAAGACTGGAGAAAGTTATCCAGACACTAACATATGCACTTGAATTCATAACCCAATCTCATTTATAAAAACAACTAAACAGCCATGGCATAATTTGTGATTGATTCAGAAGGATTTCCCCCTGTACTTTGTCAAGACATGCACTATATTTAAAATCTAAAAATACTGCAAAACTCAGTCTCTAGAGAATCATCACCTCACTAATTTTTATTTCTGTGGAAATTATACCCATTCCGCAACTAGCAAACAAGAAATTGATTAATGTACAACAACCATGGATTGAATGAAACTTGATTTTCTTTCTTGTTTATTTTTTTAATCAAAGAAATCTGAAGAAATATTTTATTATTCGGGATATTTTCTGGAGATTATTCCTACTAATTTTTAAAAGGTTTCCAAGATAACCGGAAACTTGAGCTACAGACCTAGAAGGAAACAAGCAGAAAACCTCAAGAGGACAGTTATTTTTAAGCCTCCTACAGTTGAGGCATGAGCGTCTTATAAAAGGAACATTGTGGTTGGTGGTCTAGGGTAGATTAAGTTATTGGCTTGAATTCTTTACCCTTCCTTATGTCAAGCCTATCTTTATTTAAAACTTTGGTGTTTTGCTCATGATTGATTTTTTGCATTAATTTTTATTTTAAAAAATATTTTATTAAAATATCATTTATCTTGATTAACTATCTTGGCACCCCCTTTAACTTTTCACTGAAGATAGGTGCTCATTCTCCCACACTCCTCTTAGCATTGCTCAGAACCTCTGCCATATGATTTGAAGTTCCTCCACTTACCAAAGTATATTTCTCCTCTTCTTTAAGTTTAGCCATGTGACTTGCCATGGTCAATGAAATGAAACAGAAGTGATGGTGTGTCACTTCCAAACCTAAGCTTTAAGAGGTCTTGCGTGCTTCCACCTGCCTTTTCTCACTTCTACCAACTCAATGAGAAGAACTTGCCTATGGTCCAGGAGGAGAAGCTATATGAGCAGCAAAGGAGAGATATGTGAGCAGAGGTAACAGCCAAGTCATGTCATCTGGGCCCATCTTATATCAGACAACCTCCACTTGACACAGACATATGAGCTAAATAAATGCTCAATGTTGAGACTTTTTGGTTGTTTGTTACATAGAAATGTGTTATACATATTAACAATGATTTCACCCTGGCTGTTTAGTGTGAGTTAATCCAATTAACCCTTGTCAGTAATTGGCTTCAAAATGGAGATGTTTAGGCTCACCGCAGCCAACAAAACAATAGGAGAAATTTGCTGGTGTCTTTGGGGAAAATTACTCCTTTCTTTTATGAGACATACCAAGTCCTCTTTTTTATTCTCTTTTTTACTTCTTGGTGAACGGGATAGCATTGTATCCCAAAGGGCCAATAGCAGCCATCCAAAGTCTTCCAGGGGAGCTAGCCAAAGAGCAAAATCCATCAGTAGAGGAGTGCAGAGCTGCGATAACCACAGAAAAATAAAGAAAAAGTCTTAATGACACCATGCCTGAAGTTCAACCTACCTCTGGATTTTCACTCCCGTGATTCGGTGTATGTCCTTATGAATTGGGCTTGTTTCTTGCATCTGAAAGCATTCTTACTACCTAATTGAGACCATAGGACTGTTTCTGAACCCACTTTGGGACCTTCTCTTCACATTATTACAGGTTTAATAGATAAAGTCTTTGAGTGATTTGAACTAAATTCCATAAAGTTCATCATCATTACTGAAAGTTCCACACTTTCTCCCTCCCTCACTGGGGCCCTAATGATAGAAATACCTTCTCACCTTTCCCCAAGCTATTTCTACTTCAAAATGGAAAAGAAAAGAAACTGATGAAATCGGTTAAAGTATTTTCATATGATAGAATATTTTGCATTTATTGAAAATAATTTATTTACTCAGCAAATATTTACTCAATACCTACTCTGTTCCAGGGACTGTACTGGAAGAACACTTGATGATATGGGGAATGTTAAATATAGACTATTAAAATATTGTGATTTAAAGCATATTTACAGTATGGTATTAAATACCATATGTGAAAAAGAATGTGTCTACATACATACACATACCTACAAAGAAAATAAAACTGGAAAGATATTATAAAAATATTAATAAGAATTATCTCTGAGTAGTGGAATAATGGACAATTTATTTCTTCTATGTACTTTTCTATATTTATCACACTTTTTATGATTAAATCCTATTATTTTTATAAACAGGAAAAAATACCCAAGGAAGACTAGTATGATCTGTCATTGATAAATTTGATAAATCTTTAAGGCTTATTAATTATCTAGATCCACTAACATTTCTTCTTTCAATGAACTGTGATGTTTAACATACAGTTACCCAAGGTTGTTGTGTGTATGAACTAGAGACAGAACAAAGGAAAAGAATAATCAAAAAGTTCCATTTACATTTAGAATGGCCTCTCTTTTCATGTCAGATTTGAAATTCACAAAAGGGAAGAAGAACCAGACATGAGGTTCAGATGACGTTTATTGCTCAGACCTCTTGAAAATCCTACGTCACTTCTTGGAGGTGCGGGGGCAGGAAAAAGGAGAAATAAAGGGAGTTTCATGAGATGAGCAATCTGGGAACTAAACTCCTTCCATCCCAAGAATTGAGGTTCCTTTAACTCTGACAGACCAGCAAGGGGAAACCCCACATTATGCTGAAACACTTCCAGAGATAGGCCAGTTACTATTTAAAGGAAAGCAATTTTTGCAAAGAAAGAGAAATGCAAAGGAAGATAAAACATTTTTAGGATTTTTGTCTCAAGATTATAATACAAAAATTTGTCTTATAATAGAGTAACATCATCTCAAAATGATTGTAATGCAATTGTACTACAACAAGGAATTGAAATTAAGGAGAATTTGGAATTATTAAGGTTGGAATACTCTATTTGCATAGTAGAATTTAACATTTATAAACTCCTATACTTAAAAACTGTATTATATTATTATAAACGACATCATTTTGCTCTTACTCTTTTCTGAAACACTTTCACATGTTCTTGCATTTGATTCTCACAACCTCCCTATGTGAGACTTAAGACAAATAAATACTCTCCTACCATTCTTTATAGTCTTCCTATAAAGGAGAACTGTAGAGACAGGGCTAGGATTCAAGTCCAAGTCTTATACGGTCAGGGCTCAGATACATTTGTTCTGCGGACAAGATACAGAAAATACCTCATATGCTTTCCTTTCAATATGTATATTGAACCATTAATAAAAAATTGATTATGCTGGATAAAACTTTCCATACATGGAAGCACCCAGTTCCCACATTCATTGGCTGTTCCAAAATTATAAGATGATTGACATGCACTAGATCTTAATAAGGAACAGATGTCTTTAGAAAATTACAGCCTTTATATTAGATTTTTCATTACTTTTTCCTTTACTTAAATTGCCTACATGCTACTGAACGATTGCATCCTGGAGGATCAAAAAAAAAATTGTCTCAAATGTCAAAGACTTGAGGCCAAAGTCTCTTAAGGTAGTAATTTCTCCCCTTCTTTTTTTAAGTCAACTCAGTAGAAATTAATTTGGATCATATTTAAAAAAAAAAAAAAAAAAACAACAATCTGGGCTTGAATAACTCACGTGTAAAATGAAAAAGAGTAAAGTTATAAACCATCCACACCGACGCCTAAGAAAGCTGCCACGGCCAGAACGGCTCGCTGCTGAGAAGCAAGTCGGCTCCGGTTTGGTGAAGGCCGAACCCTCCCCTGGGCAGACCTCGTCGGTGGCTGTGACATTTGCGTCCGCACGGCACACACTAATCACATCCGTGGAAAGTGAAAAGTTCAATAAACCGTTCAGATGGTTTCAATTCTCAAAATATTTGGGCTCATGAGAACCAATCTCAGCAGAAATGTGAATTTTTCACATTTCCACCGATAAATTTCTTGAAAAGTGTCCTCCTCTCTGGGAACCTGGGGACGCAGTATTCTGTACTCACCTCCATGCATGAAAATCATAAACTTTATATGCCAGATGGGATAAAACTTCCTAGAACTTAGGGTCTATGTCTCTTTAAAATGACTCTGCTCATTTCCCCTTGGGAACCCACAGTGTATGGACCGAATTTATCCAAGGACATCTGACCTATTAGCCTTCCAGAAGCTTCGAGGTTGGAGTAGTCATTGTGGCCATGAAGCTCCTGCCTCCGAATCACCTGGTGCTTGTAATAATGCAGATCCTAGGGCCTCAGCCAGAGCTTTGGGGTCAGAATCTCTCGGGGCAGAGCCTTGGAATTTGCATTTTAACAAGCTCCCCAGATGATCCCCATGAACGCTGAGTGCCACCGGTCTCATAGCTACTGGAGGAGCAAGACCCATACAAGCAAGGGCGAGCTAATGTGACCCAGGGAAAGGGGCTGGGGCTCAGTGAGGGTAGGGTGCAAACAATGGCAGGATGACAGGCTTGAACTGGTCAGACAAAACACCTAAGCACATGCTAAACAGAGAGAGGTCCAACTAGCAGTAACAAAGAAGCAACCGTTTGCCCACATGAAAGTAAGGTTATCTCTGCATTAAGCCTGTACCTATGACATCTAGACAATATTGGCAGAACCAGTGTGCTGTAGGGTCTGGCCCCTCTCCAGCAGCAGGGCTGGGGAACCCAGGTGCAGTATTGCCACACAGTGTTGCAATGTGCACAAACCAAAAGCAGTGAGTCTCTACGCCAGTGGTGTGCTGCTTGATATTTAACAGCAGGCTCTCCCGGGAAAATAAAACCTTGACTTGTGGCATCTGCCAACTTCCATGGTGTAAACGCTCCCACAACAGCTAATTTCAGCCATTTATTAATAGCATGTCACTAAAGGTGGATTAGGAAAATAGGCACCTAATGGCTTTCATAAACTAGTGTGAGCCTGCAGCAGGCTCAATACACACACACACACACACACACACACACACACACACTTCTCACATAGACTCATCACTTTCATATCATTGTGTCCTTCTCACACTCCTATATCTAAAAGAAGTATCCCTCCTGTTTTATAATTGAACATATAACTATTCTTTGCTAATAATGCATTTAAGAAGGCATCCATTTTTGCACACACACAAAAGGATTTTTCCTCTAATTAAATAGAAAGTTTGAATTGAGCAAACATTCATCATAGTTAACCTCTCTCTTGTTAATTACATGAAGAAATTACCACATGATAGACAGAATAACACCCCCCACCAAAGATGTCCACATCCTAATCCCTAGAACCTATGACTATGTTAAATTACATAGAAAAGGGAAATTAAGGCAGAAGATAGAATTGAGTTTGTTAATTATCTGACTTTAACATACTAATAGATTATTCTGGATTATCTAGGTGGGTCCAGTTTTATCACAAGTCCGTAAATGTGGAAGTAGGAGGCTAAAGGGTCCATGTCAGAGTGATGTGATGTAAGAGACTCAGCTAGCCATTGCTGGTTTTGAAGACGAAGGAAGCGGCCATAAACCAAGGAGCTCAGGCCCCGACTAGAAGTAGGAAAAGGCAAGCCCCCAGATGGTCCCATGGGCCCTCAGAGAGGGATGCATGCTGCCCACACCTTCATTTCAGCCCAGTGTGACCCATTTTTGACTCCTGACCTCCAGAATTTATTATTTAAGATAATAAATCTGTGTTGCTTTAAATCACTAAGTTTGTGGTGATTTTTGATAGCAGCAATAGAAAATTAATACAGTCTGGTTTTCAGGAAAGAGGCAAAACAAAGCAAGAAAAATGTGTAACTAGAACACCATAAATGGCCCCGGGGGTGCTGACCACATTTGCCCGTAGTGCAGGCCGGGAAAGCCTGTCCACAGCACTCCTGCTACACACGCACACGCACGCACATGCGCGCCCACAGCATGGGGGCCCTGCTAAGCCCACGGAAGCAGTTCGACTCGGAAGAATACGTGAGATGCACAGGAGCTTAAGCCTCAACCATTTCTCTCCACTGTTCTCTCAGTTAGTGTGTCATCACAACATTATGTTATTTGGATACCTTAACACAAGATCCTTAGCCTGAAGTTAGCACTGCACCAAGAGACAGAACTGGCTCTTAGCACCACCCTCCCTGACTAAGAGCAGGTCATTCAGAAATCTCCAGAGGGATCAGGCAGCCTGCCTTACAGATGCTTATTCATACAAGGGTGGGGAAGCTTTGAAGTATAAAATACATCCTCTCTTTAAGTCTCTAACTTGCTGCCTTTAAATTTTCTCCATGGTGCTAACAGGCCTGTTAGTCAGACTTTCACGTATTGCAGGGGAGGTATGAGAGAGATGAAGCGAATGGCCCAAGGTCACCCTTTGAGTTCACTGGCATCAGAACCAAGACTCACAGCCTGAATTCTGTTCTCAGCCCTTGTTTTCCACTACAGCCCATGGCTTGGCTTCTGTGAAAGAAAAGAACATAAAGCTTCATTCTATACTCAGGAGTCGAAGACTACATATTGATTGAGGAATAACAAGTGCTGGAGAGGGTGTGGAGAAAAAGGAACTCTGGTACACTGCTGGTGGGAGTGCAAACTGGTACAACCACTGAGGAAGGCAGTGTGGAGGGTCCTTAGAAATTTGGGAGTGGAGTTACCATATGACCCAGCAATCCCCCTTCTGGGGATCTACCCAAAAAATCTGAAAACCTTTGTCCGCAAAGACTTATGTACCCCAATGTTCATCGCAGCGCTGTTCACAGTGGCCAAAACATGGAAACAACCAAAGTGCCCTGCGACAGATGACTGGATACAGAAGCTGTGGTACATATACACCATGGAATATTAATCAGCTGTAAGAAAAGATGAAATATTGCCATTTGCAACAACATGGATGGACCTGGAGATCATCATGCTTAGTGAAATAAGCCAGACAGAAAAAACAAAGAACTGTGTGACTTCACTCATATGCGGAATATAAAACTGAAAGCAACAAAGAGAAAAGAAATGAACAAACAAACAAATAACCCATGGACACAATCAATAGTTGAATGTTTATTTGGGGACAAGTGGGTTAGGGAGGAGAGAAAGGGGAGTGGGTGGGAGAGGAGGGAGGGGAAGCTAAATATAAGGTGATGGAAAGAGAAGTCACGATAGGTAGGGAAATTATTATACAACAAGCTGACAATGCACTGTAGAATTGTATGCCTGAAACCTATGTAAATCTTGCTAACAGATGTCACCCCAAAAAGTCTATAAAAAAATGAATTTAAAAATTAAAAAAAAAAACATATTGATTGTCTGGAAAAATAAATGATGTAAGATAGAGAGGGACTTCCAGCCCCTCTTCCCCATCCTTTGGCCTTCTTACCTCCCCTCTTTCTCAATTTTTCCCAAGAAGAGAAAACACTGAGGTGGCTTTCAAATGCAAACATTGACCAGAACATTTGTTCTGGGAGAGAGAACCCGGTGTTAGAACATCAGGCACTTTTCCTTCCATCACATTTTCATCTCCACCTGAAGGGAGAGGTAACTTAGCCCAGAACTCACCTCTGCAGGAAGGGCCCTGGCATCACTCTCTCTGGCCTGAGCATTGGAGTTATGGTAGCACATGGCTGGCAGGTTGGTGATACATCAAAGGCTTGGAATCAGAAGAGAAAGGCGAGCTGGAGGCCTGACCTGCCATGAGCTCCAGCTCAGACTTATCAGAGCTCTGCTTTGGAGTCGGGGTGTAAGGTCAAAGGTCTTACTAGGCTCTGGTTAGTAGGGTAACGTGATTTTTGTTTGCCATAGCTCCTTGTACGTATTGCTCCCCTCACCTCTCAAGGGGAAAGGCCCAGCAGAAAGACATCATTAGGAAGGCCAGAAAAAGAAAAAAAGAATGAATGAATGAACACACAACGTAGACAAATCATCTGACAGACCCTATGCTGACAGAAAGAAGCCAGACACAAAAGAGCAGATACAGTTATGTTTCCATGTATCTGAGGATCTAGAACAGCCCAAACTATTCTATGGTGGTTGACATCAGGCTAGTGGTTACTGGTTAGGAGTTGAGGGAGGGGAGCCCCAAGCGAGCCTCCTGGGTTGCTGGAAATGTGTTGCTGTGATCTGTGTGGTAGTTACACAGGTGTGTGTATGGTGTGTGTGTATGCATGCACACGCGCACACACACACACACACACACACACACACACACACACACGAGGGCTGTCTGGAAAGTACCAGTCATGTATTATGAAATGAAAAATACAGGCATCTATGACTGGCTTTTTCCCGGACAGCCCTCGTATACACACTTAGTAAAAGTCACATACGAGGATATGTGCATATACTGACCTGTGGCTAAGAGTTGAGAACTCACTTAAAATAAAATTCTATTTCCCACATGAAGTGCTGATTTTCAAATACTTCTATAAATAAAAGATGAAGGTGCATTTCTATTTTTAGAGCTTTGAAATCCTTAAAATTAGAAACATAGAAGCTACATTTACTCTTGATTAAGTAGAAAGGTATTTAAGTCATGTTTAATTACAGTCGTCAACTTAAATTTTCTTTCTAATTAGAGAGATCAGTGGGGAGGCCATATATCATCCATTTTCTCCAAAAAAGCATTTGTTTTTTTTGTTTGAGGAAAAGCAAGGCAAGAACTAGACATTTTAAAAGAGTTACTACATTTGCGTTCTTCTACATTTTTATCTGTAGAAAGTCAAAATCTTTCCCAGCATTTGAGATTTTTCACAATGTTCTCTTTGCTGCATAAATTTTATGTCCTGCATCTCTTTTATAAAAAAGGAAATGAAGAGGCATATAAAAGTCGTTTCAGAGAGGTGACTGTGGTATACAAAAATTTTTTAATCATCTTTTTGAAGAGTTTAGAGGAGATGTTATAAAATATGCATTTACTGGTATTGGAACAGATGAAAACACAGTGTTTTAATTTTTAAAGACGAAAAGAGCTATTTTAAAAAGCATGTGTTTTTCATAGCATACTTTCTACCAATGATTCTAAGGTTTCTATTAAACAGAAAAACAAATTACAAGTCTGGCAACCACAAAGATGAAAGGGGGAGAAGTCTCTGTAAGTGAAAGGAATTGTAACCAATAGTAAAGTGATGACAAAATACTGCGGCATATTGACAGCATTGTTAAAGCTCCAAATTACATTTAATGATAGCTAACTGATGTCTGGGGGTACGAGAGTCCGTGGATGTCTGACTGTTGACGAAAAAAGGAAAAAGAGAAAGGAGGGCTCGTGTCTCCTCCAGAGAACAGCGAAGTTAAACTGACCCAGCTGAAACACAGCAGCTCCCAGGGTGAAGTAACGTCTGTTCTCATCCACTAAGGGCGTGCATCTAGCCGGGGGCTCTCCTGCATGCACAACCCCAGCTACTTTATCAGTCTGTGGGGAATAAATTTAGCACCCCAACAGTAGCTCTGGATCCAAATTCCAGAGGCACCAGTTCAGGTCAGGACTCTTGTCTCTAAGCAGGTGGAACTTTGCTTGTCAAAGGCAACATAAATGTGGTTATTGAGTGTCAGTTGAAGCTCAGTGAAATCACTGTTCCTTGAAGAAATGTATGTTTACCAGGAAGTTGGGAGCTGAGGAGACTAGGTCTGGTAGAAGGATGTGGGTGTTTAAGGGTGTCTAAACTTTTTACAGAGAAACTTAATACACGAGGGCTGTCCGGAAAGTATCCAACCATGTAACATGAAAAATAGAGGCATGTATGGCCGGATTTTTTTCCGGACAACCTGGTATACATAAGCAAAGAAGATTATTAGACTCTCACTGATGGCCACATGCATATGCCAAGCATCAGTCAGCCATTAAAAGGTCTGCTTTTCCAGGTAAAAATTTCAAATGCTGAAGTTGTCACCTGGCAGAATAAAATCTGGAGCTAATGGGGGGAACCTGAGAGGACCCTCCCATTTACAGAAAACAATAGGACACAGGAAGGAGCAAATCCACATCAAAATCCATCATTTTCAACATCAATCAGTAGATTCCCCCCATGAATTTGTCCCACAGATAAAAATCAAACCTAAGAAAAAAAAACAACACTGAATTTAATATTTAAGTCTTAATATTCTCTTAACTCTTTTTTTAGGAGGTCTATGTTCTTTTGTGAAAGAAATACTCAACTGATCTAATTTCAATTATGTGTTCTCCGGGTTTTAGACAAAGCACGAATGTTGAGAAGTTTTGATCATGATATCTACTTTTCAGAGCTGTTAAAACGTTGTTACACATTAGGAAAAAGGGTCATGCTGACATTAGTAAAGAAAAAAAACAGATGCTTTTAGTTAGAAATAAATAGGTAGTTATCTATACCAAAATATTTTTTTTACCTAAATTTAACCAATTCCTATTACTATCCAGACACAGAAACCTGAATTTAATTTGGCCACCTACCATGTGCAAAACATTATGGCAGTGCTGCCAGCGAGCCAAGATTTACCGGTCACCACCCTGCAGAAATTTACAGTACGAATCTGCGTGCAGTCAGTAAGTTCAGCAGAAACTGGTTCAAGGAACCAGTTTTAGCCAAACCAAAGGATTGGTAGGATATCAACATATGAAATGAAGATTGACAGAATTTTCCAAATGAATGTCATGAGCAACGTTTCCCCTAAATGGTGGAAAATTGTCCCTCCGCTGCCCTGAAAATGCAGAGTAACTTAATAGGCTTCTGCACTTCCACAACCCCCGGCGTACGATTTCCCTAAAAGGAATTGCTGAAGGCTGTTGTGGGACCGCTGGGCAGCGGTGTTCCCACCCGGGAGCTCGCCCAGCTCCGAGGGGACGCGCCTCTCGCCCGGAGCCGTCTCTGCGGGCAGCTGGGCGGGCAGTCAGCTCTGGGGCCCCAACCACGTCGCTCCTTAACTTTGTAGCTGGAAAACCTGGCAGGGTCGACTTCTTCTTCCCGCGGCGTATTCTCGGCGTGCCTGTTGCCAGCTTTGAGGGGCGGGGGGGTCAGATGAATGTTGTTCAGCGTATGCTGAAGGCGATGCTACTCTGCACGCCCCTCACAGGAGTTCAGAAACGCGAAGGCAGGTTGCTGGGGGTTGTGTGGGCCCAAGGGCCCAGCAGAAAGGGCAAATGACACCTGATGTGAGTCTCTTCATCAAAGAAAAGGGACAAAGGCCACACCTTAGCCTCCTTGGCAGGGCCTGGAGGCCTAGGAATTGGCTGGCCTCCCAGTGAGGCTGGAATGGGAGTGCCACTCTTGGTGCAGAGACTCTGGGTGACCACGATCGAGGAAGAACAACCTCTACTGTAGAGTGGTCACACCTGCCCGTTCCCCAAGGGAGCGTGTGCTGAGTCCCCACAGAGGGACTTTATGAAAACAAAGGCTAAGCCAAATGGGCGTTTTAACATTAATGCTAATGGTTAGCAGCTAATATTTGTGACAAACAGAAGGAGCCAGGCCTTCCTCACCAGGGACTTGTAACACTACAGGGAGAGGCCCTTATTCCATGCCAGTGCAGTAACTGCTGAAGAATGTAGGGACCTAGGAAGCACACACAGCAAGAATGTGGGAAATGACAACCTTCCATGACCCTGCGGAGATGCGGACGAGAAGGATGTTTGCATGGCAACCACATGCCCATAATACAGCAAGGTGAGCCACAGCCGAAAACCGCGCAGGCCAAGAGGAATGGATCAGGTACACGTGCATTGTCCTCGGGAAGAATTTCACGGCTAAAGAGAGAGTGTGAGCCATTGCCAGAAAGCTCCCATGTGGCCATTGATTGTCATGCTAGAGGAAGAGTCGGCCCAGTGGGTTGTATCTTCTTATTTTCACCCAAACATTTTGCACCAGTGCAAACTGGAATAGCTTGGGAATTTAAGATATAATTGTCTTTAGAACCGTACCATTTCTAAATCTGATTTAGACGGTTAACGACTTGGAGCCTAAAAAAGAAAAGAAAAGAAAATAGAGGGAGGGAGAAAGAGTTTTGACTCATTTGAAATAATGCTGGAAAAATGCATTTTAAATGACAAGGGTTCAGAACCCTTTTTTAAAACACAGCAGTTTCCAAGGTTTACGATTTTGTGGGTCTCTAATGGCGAAGACCCTACAAAGCAAATCCAGAGCCCTGCCAGCATTCTCTTCTAGAACATTCTTGGAAATTAGTTGAGGTTAAGGATATTTCCATAACGTAAGTCCACACCTTAGCTGTTTTCCAACATCTGAACATCACTGTGAATGGGACTGCTTCGTTTTTATTTTACCGCGGCCTTTCTCAGCTTCCCGCAATTGGGATAGTATTTCATATCCACAGGAATGGAAATAATAACCAATAGCTTACTTTCCTCTTCCGTGGTTTATGTTTGTGTTTTTGCTCCTGCTTCCTTGAGCTTCCTCAGCACCCCTCCTTCCCAACCACTTACCCCTTCAAGCACGGCTCCACCCAGCATCTTTACTAAAAGCAAAGTTTTCTGAAGAGTAAGATAAAAGGAATATAACAAGGACTTGTGCCTACAGGCTGTCATCTCCAAAGCATTGGACTTGAAGCCAGAAGGCCAGGGTTTAATGCTAACCCCCAAGTTCCATACCAAGTCTTCAGTGGTTCCCTAATGTCTATAAAAGGTACAAACTCCTTAGCCTGGAATTCAAAGTTTTCCCCAATCTGACATGGACCTGCATCGGTCTCCTACCACAGTTCCCACATAAATTCTCTACTCCAGCCAGCTGGGCAGCCGCCCCGGAGCCCGCTGTCTGCGCTGTGCTCAGGCCTCCACTTGCTACCAAGCCCCGGCCTGTCCTTTCCCTGCGGGGGTCCTATTGATTCGCAGCCCGTTAATGGGCCTTACAATGGGTTACCACACTCAGACACTGAAATAAGGTTATATACATCTTCAGTAAAAAGCAGAGTGTATTAAGTGACATTAGCATTCAGCAAAAGTCACCTTAAAAGATCTTGAAGTCAAAAGAATAAAGAGGACTGAAAATAGCATCTGCTGTGAACTACATGGAAAAGAGGGCAGTAGTCAAATCCGTGAGCAGAATGGATATGGGAACAACCAAAAGGACTGGCCTGAGTGAAGTCCAGAAAAAGGAAGCCCAAGAAAAACATTGCCCACGGAGCCACAGATTGTCCACGTATGTGTCCATGTCCCTCTCCAGAGCAGGGCACATCCTCACTGGTGAACACGGTCCATCTCATCCATCTGGCACACGGTCCCTCAGGAGAGGTGAATACGCCCATCGGGGCAGCTCATTGCCGAAACCACCCCACTCACCTTTGCTCAGACCTCATGCTCACCAAGGGATCTCTGGTCATGTTTGGATTCCTATGTAGGTTTCCTTAAGGAGAGGAAGAGCCAACTGGACAGTATAAATATGCCAAACCCATGTCATCTAATACATGGTGATTGGGTTTGTACTCCACAACTTCATCTCCTGTGAGTTTGTTTTCTAGGTATCCATCACTGAGAAGCTGGCACCTTGAGGCACACTGACCTTTATTTTTATTGTACTACAGTCTACCTCCACTGACAGCCAGAGAGATCTTCGAATATATATATCTGATTCTGCAATGCAGTTCCTTAAAATTCTTCACAGTTCCCCTTCAAGACCTGATTTTTGTGGCCTCCTCGTCTGTTGCCACTTCCCCCCCAGCAAAGCTGGCTACAGTCCCAACACAGCACTTACGCTTCTCACAACACACTCCTGGTTTGGGACTGGTTGTTCCTCTGCTGGCGATACATTTTCTCACCAGAATCTTTGTTAAGTGACTCCTCCCCTTCTGTGGTTCAGTTCAAATGTATTTTATCCAGGAAGCTTTCTTTGACCTCCCCAGGTATAATACAAATGAATTAGTGCACAGAAAGAGCTTAAAATTGTACCTGACTTGGTAACTTCTCAGTTGCTATAGATTTTTATTACTGCCATTTTACCTCTGTGTTTGCAGAGTACCTTGTATTTTATTAGTATACAATTATATTCCTGTAACTGTTCTCAAGTGTCTGTTTTTCCCAATGGACTTTCTTCTACCAGGTACCAGAACTTTATTCCAAGTACGTAGTACCATGCCTGGCACACAATACCTGAATAGATGTATGAATGGTGGATATAGAAGTATGGATGGATTGATGGATGGATGGATCGATGGATGGATGGATCGATGGATGGATGATCACTCTACCCTAAATGGGGCCGATAGGAATTTAAGACAATGAATGGGAAAAGAGGTAGAAAAACTATTCCCCCATGATGCTCAATCACTAAACAAGGCTTCAGAATGAGTTTAGAGGCACTGAGTAAAGTGCCTGCCACCCTAGCTGAATTAATAGCTACAAGATGTCTGCAGTGATGTTTATCTAATACAGTGGGTGATACTCTTTTACTTTCTACTTTGTATATCTTTACACTGCTCGAGTTACCATATAAAAATGCACTCCCATGTATAATGCACACCCACATTTTTGGCCTAAACTTTCAGGGGGAAATAAATCTTTCATTTTAATTGTTTAATTCAAATACTTATTTGTTTATATTTAGGTACTTGTTTTTATATTATAAAGGAATTTTAGCATTTATTGTTTAACATATTATGGTATAAGAAATTTTATGTAACAAATAATTACAAAATACAAGAACAAGTACAAGAAATTTTATGTATAAATTTTTTTATATAAAAAAATTATTGTTGTATTTCAGGGTATAATTTTGCATATGGGTTTTGTTATTGATTTCTGGAGTTACACTTCTAATTCATAAGCATAAGTAAAAGAATTAAAAACATTTATATAGATACAGAATTACTGCCCATGTATAATGTGTATCCTTATTTTTCCCTCACAAATTTGGGCGCAAATGTGTGCATTACACATGACAAAATGTGGTATTTACTCTAAAGTGTGTGATTTTTCTTTTTAAAAAAAAATCTTGCTAACCAATATGGCCCATGGCTAATTCCATGTGGTGGAAATACGGATGATTCTTAATCCCTCCCTTGTATTTTTTGTGGTGGTAAAATTCCTGCTCCCACTCCCTGAAAAATGTTTAATGAGCCCAAGAATTGTATCTCTTCAGATCGTACTGGTTAAGGCTCCAGAGTCTGGCTGGGTTCAAATTCTGTCCATAAAATTCCCTCGCTGTGTGGTTCCTTAGGCAAGTTACTTAAGCTTCCAAAATCCTCAGTGTCCTCCTAAATAAAACAGGTTTATCCTTCACACGGTTTTGTTATGGTAAGTATCTGGCATAGGGTCAAGGTGTTACTGTTACTCCCCAGCACGTGGTACCTTGAATCTTGAACACATGTGTTGAACTAAGCTGAATTTTGTTGTTGTTTTCCATGACAGAGTGCACTTTTCATGGTACTTAGTCCAGGCCTCCTCTGGACTTCAGCCATGGTTTTGCTGATTCTTCATGAAGACACTGTAAAGCTCCCCAGCCAGCAGCCAGTGGGCTGCCACTGGCTGAGGAGTGATTCTCCTTCTCCGAAAGGCCAAGAGGACAATGCTCCCCTCTTCGTCCCTGAAAAAAATAACTTGCTGGTGCTATTCTAAATGTAGAGAGGATACTTCGCCACAGTGGTTATAAATCAAATCTTCCCTTTTTTATTTAATATAAAATACATGCATCTGCAACTTTCTCTCTGGTTATCCATAATTTCTAATTTCCTCATAATGCACATGCATTGCTTGTGTAATAAACACTTTTTTAAAAAGCACAGTACAGTAGTTGTTTCCAATTCTCATGGTTACAGAATGAGTCAGTCTTTTTAATGTCATTTTTTTTTTCAGAGAGTAACCTAGCAGAAGGAACATGGAGCCAGAAGCTGGAAACTTCCACGTCCTTATCAAAGCACCGAGAGAGTTCCTTGTGCAATAAATAAGGATACTCAGGGACATTGTAAAGTCCAATTGGTTAGTGTTCACTAGTTCTGTAAAGGCACAACACCTTATTTTCATTTAGGATAAATCGAGAACGGAGAGGCATAACACCTAAATAAAAGCTGCTTTCATTAAGTCTCTATGCTGTAAAAAAAAAAAAAAAAGGTACGTCCTTCGACAATATTGTAAAGATCCGAGTTTCCATAGGCCAAAATCTCACAATTCGAAACCTGCTCTGGTTGACGCAGAGAAGACTGGAATTCCTTGGTCTACTTTACTCATTAGTCAAGCATTTAATAAGAGCAAATGATGAACATACCTCATTTGTGGTGAAGGTACCAGCCTCCCCTGTGCTCCTTCTTAAATAATTCAATGTATGCCCATAGCCCCAGTGTCTCCATTTTTCACAAAGCCATCTCTTTCCAACCACAGTGTACTGCACTGAAGTAAAGAGCTGGCCCATCGTGAGCAGAGCGGGTCAGATGCCACCTCCTGTGAACTGAGATTGAGTCAGGTGTCACTTAGAACTTAAGGGTGGTTGCCATGTTGGGCCATGTACAACCAGAAGAGTCAGGAGTGCAGACAAGATAGAGGAGGGTGATGGAGAGAGCAGCAGAGAGGACAGACCTTGTAAGCAATGAGAAAATGAGCCGTGGAGCAGGGTGGTAGTGAGCAGAAACTGCATGAGGCTGGCTGGTTTCCACAGACCGGGAGGCGCTCTTGCATTTGGGTTCAGTATCTCCCCAGCAAACTCCTTTCTCAATATGATCTGAGTGGATTTTTGTTTATTGCACCAACAATCCCTGATTAACTCTATTAAGCCTAGCTTTTTATGGCAGTGGGTCCTAAGCTGATACTACACACACCAGGAAGAAGTCTACTGAAAATCTGGGAAGTCATATAAATTCACCAACTTCTTATTCTGCCAAATAAGGAAGAAGGAATGTTACACTGTGCTGTCATAAACCTATTACTATAAATTATAATGCATATGTAATATATAACATTTTTAAGTTGAATAATTTCATTTAAAATTCACTGCATGATTCTTTGTCTCATTTTTTATTCAAATGCAGTTTACATATAGTAAATTTTACCCTCTTAAGTGTAGAGTTCTTCAAGTTTTGAAAAATGTATGAAGTTATGTAACCCCATCACAATGGAACAGTTAAGTAGAATAATTTTATTACCCCCCCCAAAATCTTTTGTACCCTTTTATAATCCACCCCTATCACCACCCTCAGTCCCTGGCAACCATTTTTCTGTTTGTCATCATGTAGTTTTGCCTTTGCAAGATTCTCATAGAAGTTAAATCATATAGTATGTAGACTTTTGAGTCTGACTACTTTCGCTTACTATACTTGAGACTTAGCCATGTTGTTGTATGTATCAGTAGTTCATATGTTTTATTGCTGAGTAGTATTTCATTACATGACTGTACCACATTTTATTTATCCAGTGGAGAGACATTTGGTTTGTTTTTGGGGTTTGGTGATTATGAATAAAGCCACTATAAACATCCACATACAGCTTTTCGTGTGAACATAGGTTTTCATTTCACTTGGGTGGAGAGGAATTGCTGGATCATATGGTAAATGTATATTTAACTTCACAAGAAACTGCCAAACTGTTTTCCCAAGTGGCTGTGCCATTTGGAATCACACCAACAATAAATGAGAATTCTCGTTGCTCCCATCCTAGCCAGTGCAGGATAATGTAAATTTTTATTTATTTTAGCTGTTCTAACAGGTATTTCATGATAATGGCTTTTATTTGCACATACCTAATGATTACTGATGTTAAACAGCATTCTATGGGCTTATTTGCCATCTACCAGGGTGCCAAAAAAATGTATACACATTTTTACGATGTTATCTGTGTATTTCCGGATGCCGGTGGTAACCCCTTCGAGCAACTCTTGTCATTGGAGAAGTCAAATGTCACTTGCATTCATCTTTTGTTATCTGTATATATTGAGTATTATAATTGTAATACAGTTTTTTCCTTTCTTAAAATGTGTATACATTTTTTTGGCGCCCTTTGTATGTATCTTCTTGGATAAAATGTCAGTTAAATATTTTTGCCCATTTTTTTAATTTGCTTGTTTGGTTTTCCTATTATTGATTTTGACAGTTCTTTATATATGCTGGAAACAAGTTCTTTATCAGATATAGGCTTTGCAAATGTCACCTCCCTGTCTGGGGCTTTTTTTTCCTTCTCTTAACCACTGCATTATTCTTAATTTTTCTTTTCAACTTAGACAGTTGAAAATATTGTCAAGAACTTCATTGGCATAACAGTGTTTGTGGAACACAGAAAATAATAGGCAAGGATGTGAATAATTTTGTTAGTGGGATAGTACTTATATAACCCTTACGTAAGGATGGATGGGCAGCTCTACTCCATGGAGTCATCTAGGGACCAAGGTTCTATCTATCTTATGGCTCCATCATCTTCTCTCATATTGTCCTCATTTGCTTGATTGACATTAATCCACCATAGTTTTATCTGCATTCCTACCCTAGGCAAAAGGGGAAGTAGAAGACAAGATACTTCCTTTTTAGGACATGACCCAGAAGTTACTAATATTCTTTTGGCCAAACCTTAGTCACTTATACCCAGCTGGCTGCTCAGAGGCTTGAAACTATACTCATGAGCAGGGGCAATCAAGTGCTCTCCTTAAAACTTTATTACTGTGGAAGAGTATGTAGTGGAGGACAAGCAACAGTCCACCAGAAACAGGAAATGGAGCTATTATACCTGAAATCAGATCTTCTTACTCATACTCATAGACAACCAGAAAGCAGAAGTTCCTTTTTACAAGCTACAAAAAGCTTTGCCCAGAGCCACTTCTGAGGTTATTAGAAAGTGGAATGTGATTTTCCTTTTGCCGAGGAATTAGCAAAAGGAGTTGGCAAAAGCCGAGGACAGAAAGGGAGCAGAGCATCAATGGCGTCAGACACCCTCACAAAACCAACACCACACCTCCAGCCCGCCTCCAAGCTCCCAAGGACTGAGATAGTAGAGAGGTAGGAGGAAGTTGTTGAGTAATTGCCCTGTGGGAACATAGCTTTTGTGGTAAGAGATAATGTCTTCCTCATCCTAAGAGAAAAGGATATGTCCCCTCTCAGAGTAAGTGAGCAAAGCTCAAGAAAATCACTCCTAAAAATTAAATTAGTGTCTCTCACCCGGAGGCAATTTGGCCCTCCAGGTAGGATGACCAACAATCCTGGTTTGGGTTGGGACTGAGGAGTTCTGGGTTTCCTATAGCTGCTGTAACAAATAAGCATAAACTCAGTGGCTTAACTGATGGAAATTTATCATCTTACAGTTCTGAAGGTCAAAAGTCTCCCTAGATTAACATCAAGGTGTTGTAGGATTGTGTTTCTTCTGGAAGCTCTCGGGGAGAATCCATTTCTTACCTTTTCCAACTTTTAGAGGTTGAGCAGATCCAATTGTTCATGACCCCTTTCCATCTTCAAAATCAGAAGTTGCATCACTCTGATCACTACTCTGGTCATCACATCGCCTTCTCTGAGTCTGGTATTCCTGTCTCTTTCTTGTAAGGACCCTGTGCTTATAATACGCCCACCTGAGTCATCCAGAATAATTTTACCACCTCAAGATACTTAACTAATCAAATCTGCAAAGTCACTTTTGCCATGTGACATAGACATCATATCTTCACAGGTTTGGGGGATTTGCAAGTGGACAGCTTTGGGGGAACGTTATTTTGTATATCACACCAGGCATGGGACTTTCAGGCCTAGCACCAGGAAAATTGGTCCACCTATCACCAGGAGACATTTGGCAGTATCTGGGGATGAATGCCATCCTTAGGTGGTGAAATGGATGGCTTTCCCTCTGCCTACCTGAGCAGGGGAAAAGAAAATGGAGAAAAAAGGGTAAGTCTTAGAGAGGAGGCGGCAGTGAGCAGCAGGATAGAGTGGCTACTTGAGTTTCCCGTGGGCTGAGTGGCTCTCGGGAAAGAGTGCTGAGATGAGTTTGCCCTGTAGGGTCACGCTCTGAAGATCCAGGTGAGTGAATGTTACCAGCAAGGGCAGATGGCCAGGGGCGGGTACTAAAGCAGGCTGGAGGAGGTTGGGCCAGAGCCAGACCTTCCAAAAAGAGAATGGTGCAGTGGGGTGGTTTCCTGTGTCCTCCTAAGAACTTCTTAAATGTTCCATGAGAGAATCAGCCTTTGGATGCCTGACACAATGAAGGCATGCACAGCCCATCAGTCTGAGCCAAAGAAGCAGCAACAATCAACATGAGGAGAGGCTTCCCCACCTCCTTTGCTCTTCAACCTTCAAAATGAAGCAAGGAAAGGAAACAGAACAAGAGTCTGATACGGGAGAGCAAAGGTTTTGAATGACACATGCAATTAAAGTTTAAACCAGACTAATTTCAATAAACTGACAGAGACAAGAAAGTAAGAGGGTCCATCCCAGATGTTTAAAAAATCTGCTACCTAGTAAAACAAGAATGCACAGAGGGTAATTGAAAGCAGTGATGGAGAGAATAAAATTTTATTCTAGCACCTCAGCGATCTAAGTCTCCTTTAATAGTCTAGTTTCATGTCTTAAAAGTATAATATTCCTGCTCATTTTTGGAAACACAAAAGGCCCTCAGTCCAAAACTCCAAACTGTGTTAGAACCCCGCACTGCCCACACCCAGGGCCCAGACACCAGTTTTATTTTTTGTTTTGTTTTTTGGTTTGTTTGTTTTTACTACATAACATAAATAGTAGTGCATTCGAATCGATATGGCTGGAGGGTCTTGTGTTCAGTCATCCAAACATCTCACAGGACAAGCTACCCAGTTAAGGGATCCCATTGCTTAAGTGTGTGGGTGTTTCCTGAGTCTTTGCTCTCAGGAGTGGAATCGTAGACTCTACAACCTTAAAGAAGAAAGTGTTTCTTTTGTCTCATAACTCTAATTGAAAGCAGTTTTATTTCCTTGGGTTTTCAAACCTGCAATCATTTATTTGTGGGGGGCTGGGGGGGAATGCAATAAAACATTAGCTTGCTTTGCTCTCCCTGTGTTTTGTGTTTTTCGCCTTCTACCATTTCACACAGGTAGCCAGACATTTTTGTGCCTCATGATAATGGGGCATTTAAGAAGTTACAAAGCTAAAAGCAAAAGTTGCCTGAAAGATAATTCCTTTTCATTTTTTTTAATTCATTTTTATTGTTAGACTTATTGGGGTGACATCTGTTAGCAAGGATTACATAGGTTTCAGGCATACGATTCTACAGTGCATTGTCAACTTGATGTATAATAAGTTCACCACCTGATGTGACTTCTCTTTCCATCACCTTATATTTAGCTTCCCCCCTCCTCTCCCACCCCCTCCCCTTTCTCCCCTCCCTAACCCACTCGTCCCCAAATAAACATTAAACTATTGATTGTGTCCGTGGGTTATTTGTTTGTTCATTTCTATTCTTTTGAAAAAGGCTGAGTCCTTTAAAAGGACTGTGAACATCGTCTGAGAGGAAAAAGGCCTTTGAGAAGTGGGAAGTAAAGAGTGGAGATGGGGGTCTTGATTGGAAAAGGGAAGGAGGTAGGAGGTCCAGAGAAAGAGAGGACCAGGACCATGCTTATGGTGACCTAGGAGGTACAGACCCCAGTGGCTGCGCAGCTACCCAGAGCTGGACCCTCTTCTTACTAATGAGTGCCTGCCTCTTGTGTAGCTCAAGCCTTAGGGCCTATGTGAGTGATGACCCCAGGCATCTTAGCAACAATCAGAGCAGAAAGAGAACCCATCCCAGTGTCGAGGGGCTCCCCTCCACCCCTGTACTTCTGTATAGCCCTGAGGCATGGGGCCCCAAGTATACTTGAAGTGGAGTTTTCTGCTACCCCTGGAGAATAAGGACTCAGACATAGTATTAATAGTTGATTTAAAGGAAAACATAAATACTTGATATTCACATCCCATACATCTCGCAGTTTTCAACAGAAGCCTATATTCTGAAGTTACATAATTAAAATGATTGTTTTCTATTTTAAAAATCCTACCCTTGAAGACATTAAAATGATGCATGTGATAGTGGATTAGAGTTGGAGATGTCAGTATGAACTCATATTTACCTTACTATGGATACAGATGTTTACACAAAGAAATATTTATAGATATATTTATATATTCAGGTTGGTATACACATATCTATTTCTTTACTCTGTCAGGAAGAGGATCTAAAAGCCATAACACCCCAGTTAACAAGAAACACACCTAGCACCTAGATCTTAGATTCTAACATCATTCCCCCAATAAACGAACTGTGGCCCCTTGAAGAAATGACTGATTATAAGCCTAGGACAGGAAATACAAGATGAGTCTAGAGCATCGTGTAGGAACAGAAAGTAAGAAAGTGTTTTTAAAAAAATGATGGAGTATGTCTGAGAGACACAGGAGCCAACTGTAAGAGCTCACAATGACCAAACCTGGGACAATTTAATCAAAAATTAAGTAGCATTGGATGATAACCCTAAGTATAAAATAAATATCCACAATTCCATACTGATATAGTACATTATTTAATAAATAAATAAATGGGGAGAAGAGACAAATCTTCTGTGCAGAAGAATTCCAAATAATTTGGGGGCATTCCACATCCCCCGAGGAGGTGAAGCATAACTCCACATTCCTTAAGTGTAGGCTGTGCACAGTGACAAAGAAGACACCATGGAAAGGGGGTCACCGAGTAACTTCATGGTAAAGAAACCTGATAAACACTTCCTTAGCCAAGTGCTCACATTCATGAGAAGTCATATTAATTGTCTGTTTCCTTGTTGTGATGAGAATGTCACATTGCCTCTGTGGTCTTCCTCCCCAAAATCCAGAACCCCAGCTTAATCATGAGAAAAATATCAGACAAATCCCAACAGAGGGACATTCTACAAAATGCATGACCAGTACTCTCAAAACTGCCAAGGTCATCAAAAACAAAGTTCAAAAACTTTCATAGCCAAGAGGAGCCCAAAAAACCATGATGACCAAATGTAACATGGGATCCTGGAACAGAAAAAGGACATTAGGTAAAACAAAAGAAATGTAAATAAAGTATTGACTTTAGTTAATAATAATAATAAAGTATCAATATTGGTAAATCAATTCTAACAAGCATACTACGCTAAGTCAAGATGTTAGCTATAGGGAGACTGGATGTGTAGTAGAATATGGGAACTCTGTACCAGTTTGACAATTTTTCTGTACCTAAAACTTTCTAAAAATTTGTTTACTAAAAATAATAATAATATATAAAAGTCTCTCAGGTTTTTATTTTAAGCCTCAGAAAATTAATACAGTGGTCTGAAACTTGGACATTTTATCACAAAGATAACTATAGCTTAGTGGTGATAATCTATGAAAAGACATTAATGATGTTAATCAATTTATACATTTGTAAATTGATTTGTATTCTATTGGGAGCCAAAGGAAGTGTTCTCTAACATGAGATATTAACCATGACAGATGTCTGAGGTGGTACTCGGTGGTTCTGAGAAGTATGTATTGTCTTTAATAGAAATTTTATAATTAAAAATGTTTAAATGGTTTGAAAATTTTCTCCTTTAATTTCTCCACTATCTCTGAAGTATTTGGGGGGAGGGGGGTCATTAAATCATTCCAATGTATTTTTTTTAAAGTACTATCCTCAACTTTTAAACATTTGAAAAGCTGGCCATCTCATTTATAGTAAGTTAAAACCAAAATGGTATTTTTATCACACATAAAAAATGCAAGTAGACTATATTGGCAAAGCTGTGGGGAAACAGACATCTTCATATAATGCCAATGGAAATGTGAATCGGTAAAACCTCAATGGAGGGGAATGGGGCAATATTGAAATGCATTTCTTTTAAATGAGTGAGAACAGAAACATCGGAATTAAAGGTATGATATTCATGATTTTAGTATTTGCTATAGCATTTATTTACAAATAACCTAAAGGTAGTTTTAGAGATATGATTTATGAAACATTTGGTCTTAATTACAAAACTATTCGAAAGGATCTTAGTGATATAAGTTAAATGATACCAAATAGAAATGCTTATCTACACAGAGGAATAAAGAACACTGGACATGGTAACTGCTTGGGTAAATATACATTTATATTTTTTCTATTATTATTTAAATTTCCTTAAAAAGAAATTCACCTACCATTTAAATAAAAACAATTAACAGCATAGCTTAAAAGGATATGAAAATCATGTAAAAACATATAATGATAATAGCACAAAAAGTGGGGGTAGAAATAAAAGTAACTATTTTAAGGTTCTTATACTCTGTGTGAAATGGTAAATATCACTTAAATGCAGACTGTGATAAATTAAAGATGTTTACCATAAACCTTAAAATAATAAAGCAAAGAGTTGTAACTAATAAGTCAACAAAGGAGATAAAACAGAATCCTAAAAATAGTTGATTAATTCAAAAGAAAACAAGAAAAAAAAAAGAGGGAATAAAGAAGAGATAGGACCAATTGCAAAATAACCAATTTAAACCTAATCTTATCAGTAATCATATTAATGTGTGGTCTAAACACATCAATTAAAAGGCAAGGATTATTCAGAATTAATTTCAAAAGCAAGGCTCAACTATATATCTCCTAAAAGAAACACACTTTATATATAAAAACACAAAAAAGTAAAAGAAGGGAAAAATATACCATGCTAACACTAATCAAAAGAAGGCCAGAGTGGCTATACTAATATCTGACAAAGTAGATTGCAGAACAAATTTTACCAAAGTTAACAAAGTCATCTCCTAATGATAAACGTGTCAATTCATCAGAATGTAATAATCTTAAGTGTTTGTGCACTTTATAACAAAACTTCAAAATATATGAAGCAAAAACTAATAGAACTGCATGGAGAAATAGACAAATCCATAATCACAGTTGAAGAATTCAATAACCCCACTCAATAATTGATAGAATAAATACACTATCATTAATAATATGGAAGACTCAAACAAAACTATCCACCAGCTTGATCTAATTGACATTTGTAGAACCACAACAAAATAGACATTCTTCCGAAGTGCATATGGGACGTTTACCAATTTAGATTATAACCTGAAATATAAAACAAATCTCAAAAAACATCAAAGAAAGGGTTCAAGTCATACAAAGTATATTGTCTGGCTACAGTGGAATTAAGTTTGAAATTAAGGGAATGGGGTGAGAAGTAATTGGGATCATTAAATGTGTGGTTAAAAACATTACTCACTGCATTTTCAGACCATATTTTGGTGCAAAAATGAGAACAAACACAAATTCAGCAGGAATTGACTCTCTCTCCACAATAAAGCCCAAGACTATGACTGAGTCACGTGAATTAGTCACACACTGAAGGAGCTCTGGTTGCCACCACTCTCCGGGGAAGCAGCTCTTGC